>ML780979.1:317329-380047 GCA_009831015.1 Picea engelmannii | reverse complement strand
TTTGGGATGAGCATTTACACTACATTCAACATGCTTACAATCGAGCTAAGCACTCTTCGACTCAAACGTCACCATTTGAAGCATGTTTTGGCTATTTGCCCAAATCTCCTTTAGATTTTATCTTTGGGAAGGATATTGCTATCAATGCTCAATATGACATTGATAGGGCAGAAAATTTCATTGAACAAATTCAGTTGATACATCAAGTGTTGCAAGAGCAGTTGGAAAAGAGTCAAGCCAAGTACAAGACGAGACATGACAAGCATCGTGTTGATCACAGTTTCCAAGTTGGAGATGAAGTTTGGCTTTACATCAGTAAGGAGAGGCTTAAAGGAGAAGGTAAAAAATTGAAACCAATTCGATATGGTCCTTTCAAGATTATCGACAAGATTGGTAACAATGCTTTTCGTTTAGAATTGCCTCCTTATATGCAGATGTATGTAATTGTTAATGTTGAGAATTTGAAATTGTATGAGCCTCCGTTGATTGATGATCATGGAGAGCATGTTCAGATTCCTTCTATAGATGATTTTTCCCCAGAGTATCTTACAAAACTGCATGAAGACACCATCCTTGACAGGAGATTGCGAACTTCAAAACGAGGAAATGTGGAGTATCTTCGAGTTGGTCTTAAAGGTACAAATCCAAGCAAAACCAAGTGGATTGAGGTTGTAAGGGTGAGGGAACTATACCCTCATCTTCACAGAGACTGAATATAGTCTTTTGGAGGTCCAAAAGCTTCCCAATGGAGAGGTGTGATCAGGGGATCAAATTTTGCTAAAAAATTCAAAGTGCTCAGAATCGCTTCAAATCAAACGAGAGGATAGGTCTCATCATTGCGAACCCAACGCAACTCGTTTCATCTCAAACGGACGTCGGGAGCGAGAGATATCGCGATCTGTTCGGATCGTCAAACAGGCAAAAAAAAAGGACGCTGACTGTGCAGTCCGTATAGGCTGACGTGGCAGGGCCGTACTATGATGTGGCAGAGACCATACGACCATACACTGATGTGGCATGTGATGACGTGGTAGTTTTTGATTGGCATATGTGGTCGAATTGTGATGTGACACGTGGCATTATTTTTGGTCAATGGTATGGTGCCACGTGGCCCAGTCACGGGCTGCCACGTGGCACCCTGTTATTGGCTATTGGTTGTTGTTTAAAATTGTATGGGGTCCATGGGGGTCGAACCCCGGACCTCCCCTTTGGCTCTGCGCTTTGGTAGAGTGTGGGATACCACTAGCCCACACGTTGTTACTTGTAAACCATATGTTATAATATGTATTTAAATTCAATTTATGTCATGGTCGGCGCAGGGGTCCGGGTTGGGGCTTAGCCCCAGCCCCCGGTCACATCTACATTACATACGACCATACCCTCTGTTAAATGGCACGCGAGGTTTTTAAATGTAGCCCGTGGTTATATGTTTGACCACATGTGACCACAACCGAGAACGCGGGGGTTTGAAACAGTTGAGTTCTTTTGCTAGCCCGAGGTCATATTGTGACCCTCATGTGCCCCAGAGCTAGGTGGTTAGGGGCTGGCGCGCCCATAACTGTCCTACAGTTCGCACCATTGGCGCGGTTGCGTTCGGTGCCAGGTTTTTATGCTTTAAATAGTGTGTGTGCTAGGTTGAATGAACAAGGGTGCAATTTGTAGATGCAGAGACAACAAGCTTGAAGATGAGACTTCAAGGAAGCCTAACTTCTTCATTTATTGGCCAAATGAGGTGCCAAAAAATCCCAGCTAGGGGTTTTTGGATGCTCTAAAGCCATTGGAGCAGTTTGTTGGTCAATTTGAGCATTGTAAAGCATGTTTTTAAGCACTTTGAGAAAATAATAATAATGATCCGTTGGAAGCTGGACCAGGAGATGTAGCCCAAGAGAGGGGTGAACTCCTTTATCATTTGCTGTGTTTATGTGCTTATGTTCATTGATTATGCTGTTGTTTATTTGTATCTTAAATGAGTAAATCCTATTTATGATGTGTTGCAAAGTTGATCCATTTGCTTTTAACACATAAACTTTACTTGCAAATATTTCCAAGTTTACAAGTCTTCTTCATTTTTAGATCAGGGTGCCCCCATGCTTAATGCGAAAGTCGCAAATGTATACATTATGAGATCAAATGCTCATCTTCAGACCAGGGCTCATGATTACAAAATGTCTGAATCCCGTGAGAAGAGAAAAGAAGGTTCCAAACCATCGCCTCCTCCCTAAACAATGACTCACATCCCTAAAGGTGCGTTTAAGAAATCTTCTCATAATCCAAATGCAAGGGCTTCCCATAACTATTCTGTAGTTGAAGATCTTATACAAACCCCTTTTGTGATGTAACACACCCAACCCCTTAACTACCTTTTTAAGGAACGGGGCATCAAAATTTCGCTTTCCTTAAACATCTCAAATCCTTTGTCCGAGGTCTTCATCCTCTTCTACTCACCCGTAGCATTCTAAGCACTGCTACCAGGCTCAAATACGAGCTCTGGGTTGCAAGTTATGGCCTTCCAAAGTTTTGTGAGCCTCATTGGTTAAAGGCCATGTGGCGCCCACGTGGATCCACCTCACACGTATCGTCTCCAAGTTCCTACAGCCACGGTGGCATTCCATCTACCATCCGATCCCATGACGAGGCTCGTTCCTCATTGAACACTTAAGCGAGGAGAGAGTTTGACGTTCGACACTTCGACACTTCGACATTGAACACCTCTTTTCCATTCTACATGCAAATCCTTCGAAGTCCCGAAGTCCCAGACTTCCGAAGGGTCCCCACGTACACGTGGTGATATGGTATATGCAGAGATAGGAACAGGTAGGTCCATCCCTTCAACAGATTTAGTCTTAACGTTCCATCCTCCCATTCTTCCCGAAGTTTCGAACTCCCGAAGTCTCGGGTACTCCACCAAACTTTGGCCGAGTATTCATGCACCAAGGGGATGACACATGACAAAGGCCAGGGGTGACATGTGTCCTCATCAGGAGGTGACATGTGTCACATTCTAATGGCCTTTAAGGCCTGTGAGAAGCACAAATCAGGGTGACATGTGGCATACATGATAGGGGTCCATGTCAGCCTAGGTGATGTTGACGTGCCACATCAATCCGAGACTGGCATCCTTCGGGGGTCCCTAGCTTCACCTACTTTCCAAACCTCTTGGAGCTTCGAAGTCCGAAGTTCCCACCAACTGTCTCCCAATACCTCTTAGATCCCACGGTCAAGGTGTGTCCACGTAGACCCATGAATATAAAACTCACTTTAACTCGTAACTTTGAAGTTTGAGGGTTTCTACCCGCTCCACACTCCTATCATCGTGGAGTAGGACTTCTCTGAAGTGTTGTACATAAGTCATTCTTCTTGGTTGATCGGACGATTGAGAGGGATCCCGAAGGGTCCTTAGATTGACGATCTATATTACTTCGCAACTCCGACATTTGAGAGTTTTTGCGTGTAGTTTCCAGCTTCCTCTCGGAGTTCCAAACTCCAAACCATGCCCGATCTATCACCACGTGCACCTAGCATCCATGACCAGGATTTACTTCGGCTTGCGTAACTTCAAGGAAACTTGCACGCTCTTGTGTTTGTACTTCGATATTGTCGGATGATCGGACTTCCAGATAGCCATTGATCTGTGGACATGTGTCCCTCTACTCTCAATGACCCAGATTAACTTCGCGAGTCCGACATTCGGGAGTTTTGGCATTAGACCACCTCTATTCTCTCCAAGTGGGACTTCACTAAAGTACTTAGTGCTACCTCTTCACTAAGTTCGATCTAAAGGCTGAGGGTGATTCCTAATGGATTCCTAGATCCACGACCCTCATCAATTCACAACTCCGGCCTTCGGCTGTTTCCTAGGGTTGTGAAGTCATCTATCCTAGAGCTCCGAATTCCCGAAGTTCCAAAGATAGAATAACTTCACTCGTTTCGGGATTTTCAAGGGGTTTCCAACCCTCGGTCATATGGAACCTTATTGAATTTATAGGGGCTACACTCAACCTTCTTCTCCAGACGCAACAGTCGTGAAAGACTTTGGTTCCTCCCGAACAGATCTCGTTCATTCGTCCTCCAAATACAATAATCCTCCCTTTCGAGGCCTAAATCTCGTTGTCTTTCATGAGCTTGAGACTTAGAAAAGTCTCCCGCACACTCCTTGTGCTCTCTTGCCTTGAGAACCTTTCAACGCTTCTGTAAGTGTTGGCCCTGCACACTGTCCATGGGTCTCTTCTTCGACCTTTTATACTCGGACGGGTATATATGTATTCCTTGCACCAAGATTACAGAAGAGAAACAATTTGAAACTTATAAAATATCAAAGGTTCATTCCTTCAACTATAAAATGCATGCACATGCATATAAATCCAAAAGTATATAACATAAAATTACCCAATTAACTCAGAGATAAGTAAAATCAGACATTCAAAACATGCATTTCAATCTAAGTGCACATGGTAAATGAAACACTTATCTATTACAGTTGATATCCGACCAACCGACTGTGGGTGTTCACCTCTCCACCCCGCCATAGGCTTAGAGGCATTCATTCTTAGCACTCTGGCCACCACTGTGCCAAGCCATGATATCACCAGGGAACCTTTGCAGTTTCTTAGAGGTTATTTCTTTGTCACAGTCTCTGCGAGGTTTATCAGATGCTCCCTCAACATCAACCTCGCGACCTTTTTCTCAGGCCTTTTTTCTGCGAATTCTCAGATATTTTTTTTCCTGTTCTCTTTGGTAACCAAAACAACTTATAAAGCTTTCAATTCTTCCTCTCAGTTGGAGAGACTCACGCGCTCTTCCTCTCTTCGTGTTCCTCTCTTATTTTCTCTCTTTGTGTGTATCCTTTCATGCATTTCTCCTCTTCAGGAAAGTTCTAGACCTGTCTTGTTCCTTCTGTCAGAAGGAAACTTCCCTTTGTGGTACTTTTGGCTAACTGTTTTTTGTCTCCCCAACCAAACCCTCCATGCTTCCATTTAAGGGGGTAGTTGATTTTTCAACCACCAGTCCTTATGTCATTAACTGGTTTCTCCTTGGGATCAATATGAGGCTTATTATTTCAGCAAAGAGAAATTTGGGTCATTTTGACATAATGAACCCTCTCCACAGTTTCCTCACTCTTTTCTCTAGTGATATCATGGCCAATGCTTCGAGGCTTCACCCCCACAATCAATTATTGACAATCTAAACAACAATACATTTTTAATTGTCCACATGCCATAGCATGGTGATCATAATTAATTAGTAATTACAAGCTGGGGGAAACAAGGGTGTTACAATCCCCTCCCCCTTAAAAGGAACACCGTCCTCAGTGTTCTTAACACCTGTCATGCCTTTGTCATTCAGCTGCTTCAAAAGTCTTGATCGTCTTTCTTGGTCAGGCCCTTTCCAGACTCTTGGTCTTTGTTACCTGCCTTCAATAATCTTGGACAACAAGCATATAAATCACAATTTCATACGGATTTTTTTTATTGTTGTGGAAATTTCAAGAGGAAAATTTTCATAATCTAGCACAATACTTATTTGTGCAGTTTGTGGATCTGCATCCACATGGTTGTCTTGTTATATTGGCTCACTGTTTTCCTGGACATACCCATTGTGTGCATGATCCCAATCGATATTTTATAAGAATTATTAAAGTCTCTTCTTCCTTGCAGTCACTCACCCTCTAGGCCCAGGCTCATGCATCCCCTTCTCTGCTATACAATTCCTCAAGTGATCCATATTTTCTTGCCAAGTCTTTCTCGCACAAGAATAATTTTAGAGACTTCCTTAAGCCTTACAGTCGAGGCGTCCCTCAGACTTGCTCTGCCGAGGCGTCCCTAGGTGATAATGGCTTACCACAAGGTTCTCCTCTCCCAATCAATAGCCTTGTTCATGCTTTCCATCTTGACAACCTTCACTTGTCCTCCCGAGACAAATATTTTTCGTCTCACCTGTATCACAAGTATACAAAATTATGAGATATTATCATCAGTTTCAAATTTAGATTTTTCTTGCAAATATGTCACCCACAGATTTCCAAATTCCACATTTTGTTTTTCAGATTTGTTCCACACAGGAACCAGATTCAGAAGTATGGAATTTTTTCTTCCCATAGAAGTCTGGCTCAACAAGCAATTGGTCTACCTTATGGATTACAACACTACCATATCCAAGACCCTTTCTTCTTGCAACTTCAACATTCCTCAACCAAACAAATTGTTAGCTTTTATGCACTTTTTATTTTCAAAACTATGCATACTAACGGTCCAAGTTATTTCCATCTATTCACAGATACAAAACAAAAATAAATATCATTATTCATGTATGCATCCTTTCAACATACTAAATTTTCCAAATGCAATTCAAATATCAAGTGTCTTTAATCAATGTGCCAATATTCATGGCCACATTCACACCCAATGCACCCTTGCATTGATTTCAAGTTTGCCACACTTTCTGACAAGCACTTTGCCATGGTGTGTTGGAGCCTAACCAACCTCTTCACCATAGGGATTATTCATTCTCGTTCATTATTGCAGCAATATTGTACTTCATACTACATGCTGATCATTATCCCAAATCAACACATATGAAACTATAAGTTTCTCTTGAGTGCACCCAAACATTCTTCCTTCATTAGTAACCACGGTGTCAACACTCATGGCCACCCAAATTTGTTTTTCTTTATCACCTATACAATGTGAGTAAAATATTGGAAGGTCCTCTTTCCTTAATGGAAAATCCATTGTTTTCCCTTTATGCAAACATGCATTTCCTCGAAGAAATTCCATGCAATGTGCTAACTATGAGCACCTTTATTCTCAATCTTCCTAGATTGGTCAGTGTACCCATGGTACTCTTTACTCATGCATTTTCTTGCAAGGATTATAATTCATTCTTGACTGGCATAGATTTCCTCTCTCTCTCTCTCTTGTTTAGATTCTTCTTTCCTGAATCTTACCCCGCTTGGGTAGCAATAGCATATATCAACCACTCACAATTATTTGCATAACATTAAGATAATGAAATATTTTCAGAAGGGATTCTTACCAAATTCCTTCATGCCTTATGCCACATAGGTATGGACATTTTTATACCTTCTCTGGATGATAACAACCTCTCTGATATCACCTCATCAAAGGTGCTTTATGGGGACTTTTAAAGTCCCTTCAACAATATTTTAACAACAACCTTCTCATAGTCATCCTTTGCTTGAGGTTGTCTATCATTGACAACTGTATTTCTCAACAGCTCCAATTCCTTTCTACCTATGTCATACATCATAAATATATTAGTTGTTATGTAAAATAAAAATGCATGTATAATATCAACAAAATGTTTTCAAACATGTCCTAGCATATCCTTACACACTTATTCACGTTATTCTCAATGTTTTTCATGAGTGAAACACTACAATTCTCAATTGTTTCTACAGTCATACAACCATCATCACTATGATGTGAAGACATTTACTTTTATTAGTAAATCAATCTCTTGTACTAGAGAAATACCATAAGCAACAAGGAAGGGGTCAAGGGATTCTTTCCTCGTCCAAATCCTTCTACACATCCCCAAACATTCAATCCAACCGAGTTATTCCAAGGCCTCACTTCCTTTACTTAACATTGCTCATCCAAGCCTAGTCATTTAAAAAAAAAATGCCTATTTATTCATTCTCCCCCTTTTTTTTTTCTAGTTGTACTTGTTCCCACAACTGCTTTTATAATACTTACAACTCTTTTAAACAATTGAAATTTCCTTGGGGTGAGAAAAGTGCTTATCCTTTTCTCCTTCTTTGCTTGTGCAACCTACTTCTTATTGTGAGCTCCATGCTCTGTTCCTTGAGTAGTCTTGGTTAGGCTCGCCCTAACCTATTGGATACGTCAACATGCTCCAATAGCAGACCTTGTGGTTTGTAATGAGTTATGTACCTATGCATTCTGCACATTACCATTCAATTATTAGAATGGCCAACATTCGTTTGTTAATTTTCCACTCATATATTTTGTTTTAGAAAGTAATCCAGGATTCTTATATAAATAGGCGTGTAGCCCACTGGTCGATTCTTAGCAGTCATTAAGATTGTGACTCTTTTCTCCTGACATAGTCTTCACACAGTCCCTCCACAGGGAACTCCTTCAACATGCAACTTCCTTATTGCATATCCTTCACTATCCGTGATAGCCTCAACCTTGAGTTAGCTTCATTTTTTTACCACATATTCCATAAGGAATATAAACATGCATTTTTGTTATGCATCCATATTATTTATCCACACATATTCCTTGTTTTGTTAACTTAAATCCATGATGCACTTAACCACTTGCATAATCATAAGCCTATGTGTATCTACCATAGGTATATTTTGCAGCTCACATACATCTTTTCATTAAAATCATTTAACTCATGATTGTTCACAATTGTTCTCATGCGGTCTTCAAAGGCATAATCATATTGTCTTTTATCATGACAACAAAGCATCCTCGCTCATTTACTCTTTCATCATATATGTGCATCACTTGCAGATTTAATATCATTCATTCATATCTATTTGATCTTAATATCAGTATTCATATCGAGTAACCTCACAATGCATCAAATTATTGCACTCAAGCATATACAGACATAACTAAACATTCATCATGCAATCTCATTTCTTGCACCCTTTCCATGTCCTTAACAAACATATCAAACTTCCAAACCCTTCTTCCAAGGATCTTACTGCCATTCTCATGACAAGTTCCATAGAGATACTCAACATTGAGTTTCCCTCTTGGTTGAGAACTTGCAATCATTCACATGATATCCTCTTGGCAGTTTAACAGACATAGTCATCACTATGTTTCCATTTCTATACGATAACAACTAGCAAGAAAACACTCTTGCCTCAAATTCCATTAAAAAAATAAAAAAATAAAAAAAATATTCCCAACTCATAAATACAGTCTGGGCAATTATAACCATTCCCAAGGTAACAAAACAACCAATCTAGCTTCCAACTGGTCTTGATCAGTAGACCTTTCGATCAAGGAAATCCTTTTCTAGATTCCCCTCACTACGATTTAAGTATACCAAACCATATCAATATGGTTACCATCCGCGACTAGATGTCAATTTGACCCATTAGGAATCTAGAAGTTCCCCAACACTTCCTTTACCACACTCAGGATCAACATTCAATTAACCATTTTACCTCATTTATAATAAGTTTTTATGTCTAATAACATTTGGACTATTTCCTTAAATCCCAAATACACTTTCGAAGTATGTTACTTACTAAGTATTTTAATACATAACTCCAAAGAGTATTTAGATCATAATCAGTCTTGGGCAGAGAGTCCATCTCTTTCCTTTTAAATTTTCATAGAGGTTCTAGTTGTTTCTGTCTACTCACATTAAAACAAAAGATAGGCTGCAAATGTAGATCGACCTTAACCATTACACCTAGAACTATTTATTCTGTTATGAAACAGCCAGGGACGAAGATCACTCTCCTCCTTCCACATGAGTTATGGTAGATTAGTTTTCTACCCACCAAGCAAGGGAGGCTGCTGTGATTTCTCACTCAATCACTCCATATTTCTACAACTCTGTTTATCAGCTTGATTAGAAAAACCCTGCTCAACAATTCATGTTCCCATAAACAAAATTTGTTTCTCAGTTCACTTCGAAACTCGAGAGTTTCACATGCTTTTCCTTTCTAGAGAATGGTCACTAGACCCATTCCTCTTGCATAGACACATCCTTAAGTTAATAGGGATACACACTCCCCTAGCACAACCGTGAGTTTTTTAGCTCGCTCTTGTCACTTCACTTCTACCTTCATGAAGGTTGTTCTCAATCTATAGGGTTCCTTTTTACTGGCTTACTGGGTTATTCCAACAACAATTTTCATTCATTATAGGTAAAGTAAATTGACCTTACCACTTCCATCAATCCTCTGATCGTGAGGGATCATACACATATACAAGGTTTAATCCTTCATTAAAGAAATAATTATTACTGCTATGGATCCTTTCAATCTATTCACATCCAAGTCTTGCTATTAATGCCCATCAACATAATCCCACTCCTATAGGATTGGCTATCATTTCCAAAAAGAAATGATAGGCTTCCTTTGCCACAAACTAGCATGATTCAATCTCGTTGGGTATGATACCAACTAAATTTTAATTTGCATCCTTCTACTCAAGGAACTTATGAAGATAATTTTCGTTCAGCAGTAATATTCTCAATAGGCTCATCTTAGCCTTGGTAACCTAATATTATGACTATAAAACAACACGTACAATTGCAAAGTGAAGTCAACTTATTTATTTGGAAACATTAGCAACATACAATGCAAATTTCAAAAACATCTATCAACTGTAGAAGGCTTCATTCCTTTCTTTAGTAGAAATTTAACTAAGCCTCTTAGGAATGGGCAAGACATGGTGTCACCCCTAAAATTTCTCTAATACTAATTTTATACGACTTGTGCATGAGCCCAAGTAGGCCAAATGTTGTTGCCATGCTCTGATACCAATTTGTAACACACCCAACCCCTTAAGTACCTTTTTAAGGAATGGGGCATCAAAATTTATCTTTCCTTAAACATTTCAAATCCTCTATTCGAGGTCTTCATCATCTTCTACTCACCCATAATGTTCTAACGACTGCTACTCGGCTCAAATCCGAGCTCTGGGTTGCAAGATATGGCCTTCCGAAGTTCTGCGAGCCTCATTGGTCAAAGGCCATGCGACGCCCACGTGGATCCACCTCACATGTATCGTCTCCAAGTTCCTACATCCACGGTGGAAGTCCATCCATCGTCTGATCCCACAAAGGGGCTCATTCCTCATTGAACACTTAAGTTAGGAGAGAGTTCGACGTTCGACACTTCGGCGTTGAACGCCTCTTTTCCATTTTATGCACAAATCCTCCAGAGTCTCAAAGTCTCGTACTTCCAAAGGGTCCCCACTTACATGTGGTGAAGCGGTATATGCAGAGACAGTTATAGGTGGGTCCAACCTTTCAGTGGATTTAGTCTCAATGTTCCAACCTCCCATTCTTCCCGAAGTTTCAAACTCTCAAAGTCTTGGGTACTCCACCAACCTTTGGCTAAGTATTCATACACCAAGGGGATGACACACGACACAGGCTAGGGGTGACATGTGTCCTCATCAGGAGGTGACGCATGTCGCGTTCTAATGGCCTTTAGGGTTTGTGAGAAGCACACATCAGGGTGACATGTGGCATACAAGACAGGGGTCCACGTCACTCTAAGTGACGTTGACATGCCACGCCAATCCGGGACTGGTAGCCTCCGAGGGTTCCTAGCTTCACCTACTTTCCAAACCTCCTGGAGCTCTGAAGTCTAAAGTTCCCGCCAACTGTCTCCCAATACCCCTTAGATTCCATGGTCGAGGTGTGACCATGTAGAACTATGAATCCACGACTCACGTTAATTAGTAACTTCTGCATTTGGGGGTTTCTACCCACTCCACACTCCTATCCTCCTAGAGTAGGACTTTGTTGAAGTGTTGTACATAAGTCCTTCTTCTTGGTTGATCAGACGGTTGAGATGGATCCCGAAGGGTCCTTATATCAACGATCTATATTACTTTGCAACTCCGACATTCGAGAGTTTTGGCATGTAGTTTCCAGCTTCCTCCCGGAGTTCCGAACTCTGAACCATGCTCTATCTATCACCACATGCACCTAGCGTCCACTACCATGATTTACTCCAGCTTGCATAGTTTCGGGGAAACTTGCGCGCTCTTGTGTTTGTACTTCGATACCGCCAGATGACCGGACTTCCAGATAGCCATTGATCTGTGGGCACATGTCCCTCTACTCTCAGCAACCCAGATTAACTTCGTGACTCCGACATTTAGGAGCTTTGGAATTAGACCACCTCTATTCTCCCGAAGTGGGACTTCGCCGAAGTACTTAGTGCTACCTCTTCACTAAGTTCGATCTAACAATTGAGGGTGATTCCCAATGGATTCCGAAATCCATGACTCTCATTAGTTCGCAACTTCGGCCTTCGACTGTTTTCGAGGGTTGTGAAGTCATATGTCCTAGAGCTCCAAATTCTCAGAGTTTCGAAGCCAAAATAGCTTCACTCATTTCGGGCTTAGCGAGGGGTTTCCAACCTTGGGTCATATGGAATCTTATTGAATTTCCAAGGGATACACTTAACCTTCTTCTCCAGACCCAACGGTTATGAAAGACTTTGGTTCCTCCCGAACGGATTTCGTCCACTCATCCTCTGAATACAAGAATCCTCCCTTTGGAGGCCTAAATCTCGCTATCTTTCCTGAGCTTGAGACTTATAAAAGTCTCCCGTGCACTCCTTACGCTCGCTCGCCTTGAGAACCTTTCAACGGTTATGTAAGTGTTGGCCTTGCACACTGTGCATGAGTCTCTCCTTCAGGCTTTTATACTCGCACGGGTATATGTGTATTCCTTGCACCAGGATTACAGATGAGAAACAATTTGAAATTTATAGAATATCAAAGGTTCATTAGTTCAAATATAAAATGCATGCACATGGATATAACTCTTAAAGTAGATAACATAACATTACCCAATTAACTCAGAGATAAGTAAACTCAAACATTCAAAACATGCATTTCAATCTAAGTGCACATGGTAAATGAACCACTTATCTATTACAGTAGATAGCTGACCAACTGACTCTGGGTGTTCACCTCTCCACCCAACGATAAGCTCAAAGAATTCATTCTTAGCACTCTGGCCACCTTCGTGCCAAGCCATGATATCACCAGGGAACCTTTGTAGTTTCTCAAAGCTTCTTTCTCTGTCACAGTCTCTGAGAGGTTTATCAGATGCTCCCTCAACATCAAGCTATCAAACTTTTTCTTAGGCCCGTTTTCTGCGAATTCTCAGAGATATTTTCTTCTGTTCTCTCTGGTAACCAAAACAACTTATCAAGATTTCAGTTCTTTCTCTCAGCTGGAAAGCCTCACACGCTCTTCCTCTCTCTGCGTGTCTTCTCTTCTTTTCTTTCTTCGAGTGTATCCTTTCACGCCTTTCTCCTCTTCAGGAAAGTTCGGGACCTGTCCCGTTCCTTTTGTCAGAAGGAAACTCGGGTCAATCTGGGCTTGCAGGGAAAACTACCCTTTGTGGTACTTCATGTTGACAATTTTATGTCTCCCCAGTCAGACCATCCATGCTTCCATTTAAGGGAGTAGTTGGTTGTTCAACCACCGGTCCTTATTTCATTAACTGGTTTCTCCTTGGGATCAGGGTGAGGCTTATTATTTCAGCAAGGAGAAATTTGGGTAATTTTGACATAATGAACCCTCTCCATAGTTTCCTCACTCTCTCCTTTAGTTATATCATGGCCAGTACTTCGAGGCTTTACACCCACAATCATTTACTAGAAATATAAACAAAATAATATTTTTCATTGTCCACATGCCATAGCATGGTGATCATAATTAATGATTAATTACAAGATGGGGGAAATAGGGGTGTTACATGCGATGTCTGCTCTCGAAGTTCTCCAGAGTTTCCCCTCACAGAGAAAATCATTACTGTCTTCTTTGGGTGTTGGTGAGCCAAATAACTCATGAGTTATCATTTTTGACCCTTCTGATCACAAACCTCATTTTCCTTACCACGTCACCTTCCAGATAGTTGTGGTTTACGCCACGAATCGTTGACGCGAATTTTTTTCTGCACGGTGGTAGATGAGGGTGTGTCAACTTGCGTGATGTCGTTGGCATGTTGGAAGGATATTGGTCAACCCAAGTTGTCTTCGTCTCCCACGTTGTTAATTGTGTTTGACATCCATTCGTTTCGACCGCATGGCATAATCTCCTCCTTCCTTGTGCAGTTGGAGGGAAAAACTGTGTGTGTTGAGGTCGAAGTAGTCAACACGCCTCTCGACTACAACCTTTTGTTGGGATGAAGTTCAACTTACGCAATGACATCGATTGTATTCTTCATTTTTCATGTACTATGTTTTCCTCATGAAGAAATGATAGTAACCATTGATCAATTATCCTTCTCTCGTCCCGACCCTTCATCAGGGGCATGCACGGTCCCGATGATTGATAACCCATAGCAAGGTACCATCAACTTAGGTGTTGGATTGTTTCCATATTTGAATGGTACTTTTGATATTCAACCACCTTCGAATGATGCCAAGTTTATTTTGACTATCCCTAATCAGCCTAAGGCTGTGATCTTCCAAGTAGCTTCCTTTCAAATGACTTAGTTTAACGATCCATGGAATTTACCTTCCCCATCGACTTTGATGGAATTGGTAGGGAATATTGGCATGGATATGCCCCTATATGCAGTTGAGGTCGCGTACAATATTGTTCAACAAATCTCAGCCAACTCTGATCCAACTCCCCCTCAAGAGCTAGATCCTGTTCTAGAGCCTATTTGAGCTCAAGAGTCTCTTACTTCTCACGATCCTTTGGACTTGGTGTTTCCCTTTGACAAGGTGATTTTAGAGGCAATGATGGGTCCAAATAGACCTTGGGATGATATTAATCATAGATCATACTTTTTACCCAATATTAGGAGAGTGGAAGCAGGAGAGTTTACCACGACCATGAATGGAGATGTCACTCATCCCGTTAACCCTTTGGCAACACACACAATATATGCTGAGGGAAACATGGTGAGTATAGTTGAGACGATTCCAATTGAAATCTCCAAAACCCCTGACATCGCTGAAAACATCTTCATTGGAGCGGATTGTTCCCTCGAGGAGATTTAGGTGTACACTGAGTTATTTAAAGAATTTCACGATATTTTTTTCTGGTCTTATGAGGAAATTCCAGGCATTGACCCTCGTATAGTCGATCATGAGATTATGACTTATCCCGATGCTAATATTGTCCGAAAGAAGCTTCACCCAGTCAACCCTCGCAAGGCAATAACTGTCGAAGTTGAGGTAGAGAAATTGATTAAGGCTGGTTTCGTCTATCCAGTTCAATTGAGAGAATGGGTGTCAAACCTTGTTCCTGTCAATTAAAAACAAGATGCGATTCGTGTGTGCATGGATTTTCACAATCTGAATAAGGCATGCCTGAAAGATAACTTTCCTACCCCATTCATTGATCTGATTATCGGTGAGTGTGCGGGCTATGGAGTTTTTCTTATATGGATGGTTTCTCAGGGTAGAATCAGATTCAAATCAAGTCCGAGGATCAACATAAGATTGCTTTCATATGTCCTTGGGGTACGTTTGCATATAAGAAAATGCCTTTTGGCCTAAAAAATGTTGGAGTTACTTTCAAATAGGCCATGTCGTTCGCCTTCCATGAACTCTAGCATATAGTCGAGGCATATCTTGATGATCTTGCATCATGTTCTCGCAAAATATCTGATCATCCTGCTCACCTTTGACTTGTTTTATAGAGGTGTCACTACTACCAGATTCACCTAAATCCAAACAAGTGTAATTTTTGTGTTACATCGGGATGTTTATTAGGTTTTATTGTGTCCACCAAATGGATCATGGTCGATCCTATTAAGGTTGAGGAAATAGTTTTGTTGCCTCTGCCGCACATAGTTCCCCAACTTCAAAGTCTTTAGGGGAAGACTAATTTCCTATGACAATTTATTGCTAACTATGTCGAAATAACTAAAGGGTTTATGTGTCTTTTGAAAAAAGGGGTCCTATTCTTTTGGGATGAAGCGACTCAGTGCTCTTTTGAAGCATTGAAAAGTGCCCTAACGTCTGCCCCTCTTCTCAACCCTCCTGATTATGGAAAAGATTTATTGTTATACTTGGCTTCAACAGAGTCTACCATCAGTATGGTCTTGGTTCAGGAGAATGATGTGATCCAAGAACATGTTATCTACTACCACAGTCGAGGCTTAGTCAGACCATAACTCAACTATACCCACGCTGAGAAACTAGCTTTGGAAACTTTCCATGCTGTCCAAACGTTATGTCATTATATTCTACTCCGTAAGACCATCGTCATAACCGTCGTTAATCCTTTTCAATATGTGTTGACACGATGAGTCATCGTCAAGAAGATTAGTCAATGGATAGTCATTCTTTAGGAATTTGAGTTGGAATTTGTTTCAACGAAGTCTAAGAAGTCTTTGGTCTTTTCCGAGTTAATTTTGGAACTTCTGATTGAGAGTGGCAGTAATTTTCTTGAAGAGTCATTGATCAATGAGAATCACTTCCTTATTGCATCTTCTAACCCTTGGTATGGAGATATACTTGTGTATCTTTAGACTCTGAAGTGTCCTTCCTCTGCTTCTCGTGATGAACGTTGATGGATATGCCATCAAGTGTGGAATGATCTGATCATCGATGATACTTTGTATCGTCGAGGAGTTGACTACATTCTCCATCGTTGTCTGACTCATGAGGAGGCAGATCTTGTGAACAACTATTACACTGGAGCATGTGGAGGTCACTTGTATGGGTTGGAAACAACCTAGAAAATCCTTCGTGCTAGATACTTCTGGCCCTCGTTAATCAAATATTGTATAGAAGTGACTAAGAAGTATCATCCGTGTCAGATCTTCTTTCAGAAGATTCGGGCACACCCTTCTCCTATGTTTCCTGTTATTGTTGTTGGTCCCTTCACTAAGTGGGGAATTGATTTCACTACATGCCACCCAACTTCTGCTAGGGGGCATCATTATATCATTGTGGTAGTAGACTACTTCACTAAGTGGGTCAAATCCATTCCAACATTTAGTAATGATGGAGAAACGACGACACTTTTTGTTTTCAACCAAATTGTCGCTAGGTTCAGTATACCGAAAGAGATTGTCACGAATCATGGAAGTCACTTTCAAAATAAGATGATGACTGAGTTAACATCAAAGCAAGGGTTTAAACAAGAACATTCATCACCCTATTATTCACAAGCGAAAGATCAAGTGGAGGTTGTCAATAAGTCTCTTAAAACTATTCTCCAACAGATAATGAATTCGGCCAAGTCGAATTGGCATTTGACGTTATATTCAACATTTTGGGCATATTGAACTTCCATCAAGACTACTACAGGTTTCTCTCCTTTCCAACTTGTTTACGGGCTGGAGGAAGTCTTGGCTATAGAGTGTTAGATTCCTTTTCTCAAGTTGGAAGTGGAACTACTGTCCAACACAACTATGCTTGAAGAGCGTCTTATCTATCTCGAGCAGCTTGATGAACAACATCGAGATGAAACCTTGGCTAATGAGGCTTAAAAACAATGTGTCAAGTGTCAATATGATTAGTTGGTCCACCCTGGAGTTTTCTCTAAAGGTGATATTGTCTTGGTCTATGATCAAGATAAAGATCCCTTGGGGGGCAGGCAAATTTAAACTCATGTGGTTCAAACTGTTTATTATTAAGAAAGTTTTGGAAAAATGTGCTTATGATTTGATTGAATTCAAAGGTAATGCTTTTCCTAAGCCCATAAATGGGATTTATATTAAGAAGTATTATTCTTAGGTTGGTCAACTGAGTGTGACTTCTTGTAAATAGTGTATATTTTTATTTATACATTTTAGTATTTTTCTTGTTTTATGGACGTGTAGCTTATTGTGTTTCTGCATTGTGACATATGTCAAGTGAATCTGAGGTTTATGTTGGCTTCACGGATGGTGCTAGCTGACACACTCGGAGGCTTTCTTCCCCAACTTGGGTGATCTTCATGTCCGTTGGTTAGTTGGTATCTTTTGGAGGTGTTTGTGTAGGAGAAGCAACCAATAATGTTGCCGAGTATAGTGCTGTAATAGAATTGCTACGTGATGCGTTGTCACATGGTATTTCTCACTTCCAGGTTTATCTATATGCTCAACTGGTAGTGTCACATTTAAATTGAGTGTACCACATCAACGATCCCACCCTTCATTGACGATTCCTTAGGGTATGTCTCTTAGAACGTTATGTTGATTATATTACATATATTCATGTTCCTAGGAGATCTAATCAATTAACTGATACATTGGCAAATTATGTTTTAGATTGACATATTTCACACACATAAATATAAAAATATATTACATATATTCATTTTCCTATGATATCTAATCAATTAACTGATACATTGACAATTTATGTTTTAGATTGACATCTTTCACCCACATAAATATAAAAACACACACATACACACACATGTAATATGTTTGTACAAAATATATTTACTCCATAAGGAAAACATATATATATATATATATATATATATATATATATATATATATATATATAAAACGTATCAAAAGAATGATGTCACAATACAAAATTTGGGCCATAGGCCTCAAAAGTGTCAAGAATACATTGTCAGGCTTAAGCCCTCAATACATAGAGAGATACAAAAATGGGTGCTCTAGCACGCATGATGTCCAGTACTAGTCTAAGATCTAGGTATATTGGCCCTACTACAATGTATTACGATAATGCTAGAATCACTGGACCCATGCTTTGGGTACTCCCACAATATGAGGCTACATAGATGGTGGCATATCCTCAATCTCTACCATCAACACGCTCCGGGTGAGGGACGTCAAGTTCCTCTCTACCTGCCTCAATACTCTCTCGACCTTTGTCGACGATGGCCCTACTACTGTTTCCGCTACTCCTAGCTAGGCCTACTCTCACAGATGACACCTAGTTCGGGGGAGGTATGCTGGTCGCAGTGGTCCCACATTTGTACATAACATACATTTTGAGTTAGTACAGTGATATTAACAAAAATATGTTTTCTTTCTTGTAAAGAAAATTTAAAATTAAAAAAATGTATATATGAGTAGATACATATCTCACTATGTGTTGTGCCAGGGGGCATAGGCATATCAAAGTCTTTCAAGAAACTGATCCCTACGTAGGGATAATCCTTGATGGTTGGGATCTGTCGTCTCCACCAATTGAAGAACTCGTCATCATAGGACTATCGTACTTCCCATGCTCCTTAGAGGGGCATCAAAGCATCCCATATACATAGTGTTGGATAGGTGGCTACGTGCCCTCATATGCTCTTCTTCGGGCTTAGGCCCGACACTCTTTCAAATAAGAATGCACAAAGCACTGTCTCGAATCCAAAGTTCTTCTTTCTTAGTTTACACTCTGTCAGCTATATTTTCATATAGTTGAGTATCGTCGTGCTCCAATCGAAGATCACCGGTTGCAAACACTGCGCTGCACAATGCATTTGAACATGAGAAGCCCGATGTACATCAAAGGATCCAATAATCCTCCCAAGCAAGTAAAGCACCGCTCTCAAGCCAAGATTCTCTATCTTCTGAATAGGGACTTGAGATCCCATATTTTTTGTGCTGGCCTCACAATAAATATTGATGTAATGGGCTATGTGATATGGACCTGGAGGGAAGGTTTTCAAGTTTACCGACTCACCCCTCTTAGAGAGATCGATCAAGAAGTAAATATCTTCAGTGGTGACTGTCAAGGATTGGTCTTGTGGCATAAAGGCCTCCACGTCAGGGTTCCAATACGCAACAAGGTGATTCAATAATCTCAGTTGAGCCCTCATGAATGGACAACGAAAAAATTTCCACAAACTACATTGTTTTATAATAGCAACAACAGTAGGGTCCTCTTTGACCATTTGATGCACTTTCTCATGCTCTCTCTTTCTCCAACACACGTACATCCTGAATCATGTAAAATTTTGGGAGTTAGTGCCTTTGTTTTCTCATTTTTAATAGCATGTATGCATCCTATTTTGAAGACAGTCATGGACGTACGTGTGCTGCGTTTAGCTCATCCTGCATACATTTGTGCGTTGAGCATGAAAAACGCGCATACACGTACAATCGTGTTGAATTTTAAGATGCGTGACCCCCGATTTTCTCTAAAAACCATGAAAAATGAATGAATTTGCAAGAGAAAGGGAAGGGTACTTACTTGGTTCAAGAATGAGTCGATTCCACCCATCGCGGGTCTCCGAATGTCAAAATTGAAGGAAGAGGGTTTTTCTCTATTTTTGGGTTTTTTGCAAACAACAATAGTGAAAATGATCCCTTTCACCTCTATTTATAGTTTTTTTGACCATGTGGTGACCTAGTTTTGACCCTTTTTCTTCCCTATGGTTTGTTCGATGGACGTTTTGATTCTTTTTTGGGATTTTTTGGTCATATACAAGTCTTATGTGCTTTGGATTCGATTTTTTTAATGCATGGGTACTACTTATATCATCATGTGATGAAGTTACGTTTTCTCCATTTCCATATAAGGTAGGCCTTTACTGCCTTACATCTTGCATTTTATTGACAATTTCCACTTTTCCATAGGGTCGATCCCACTAAAGTGCGACACAAAACCTTATATGCTACTTTAGAAGTGTCGTAATTAGGTGGTAGAGCCTTCCTCTCCGTGGATTCCCTAGATAGATCCTTTTCTTGCATTATGGCATCCATGCTGTGAGTCTTCAGTAGGCTTGGGAGTCCTTTTAGTCCCACCATGACTTTGTGTTGAAGCCTCATCCTTCTTTTTCATATTTTTCTAGCTTGATACTTGAGGGACTCCCCAAGAGCATGGTTTGTCGTCTTTCGAGCTCACTTAAACTATGAAAATGACATCTAACGAGAAATTATTTATCCTTTTCAACCTCGTTTAGATTACATAAGAAAAGGAGCCCCCTTGGAGTCTTGTTTAATCTCTTTTCAAACTGTTTAAAATTGAAAAGATTGCCAAGCGATTTTGTTTCCCTTCATGCTCGTCAAAGTGAAATTTGAAGGCACATCTGTCCAATGATAGTTTACCCCTTTTTCGGTCTGGATGGCTAATTTTACAAAAAAAGTACTCCCTAGGAGATACGGTTCGCTAACTGAGTATTCTTAGGTGTAAGTTTAACCATTTTTCAGGCCCGAGGGACTAACTTTGCGGAAAAGGGCCATTCTCCCTGGTTTTGGTTAATCACTTTTTCGGGCCTTGGAGATTATTTATGAAAAAGGAAACCCCTTGGAGTCTTCTTTAATCCCTTTTCAGACTCCCTAAATAAGAAAAGATCGTCGAGTGACCTTGTTTCTTTCACACTAGTTAATTGGTTCAGATGGAATATTTATTTGGCATAAGTTTAACCATTTTTCTGGCCAATAGATTACCCAGGAAAAAGGTATGCATCGGGAGACATGTTTCACTGGGAGAGTTCTCCTAAGTTATGTTTTTTACTTTTTCGGGCTCAGGGGACTAAATTATGAAAAATGATGAGGGAGTCCATAGTTAATCTCTTTTCAGACTCCTTAAAATTGAAAAGATAGTCGAGTGATCTCGTCTCTGTCACACTCGTTAAAGTGGTTTTGAAGAAACGTCCTTTAGGTATAAATTTAACCATTTTCCGGACCACTAGACTATGTACAAAAAATGAATACTTTGACCCCAGTGACCAGAAGAGTTCTCCTTGGTATGATTTTATTCTTTTTCAGGCCCTGGAGACTAAACTTACGAAAAATATCACTCTGGAGTATTCTTTTACTAGTTTCTTTAGACTCTCTAAAAGTGAAAAACCGTCGAGCTTACCTTCTCTGGACTCATAAAATTTTTCATTGAAGGAGGTTCATTGTGTCAATCCATAAATCGCATTGCATGTATCACTCTTGCATCTTTGGCCTATTATCCCCTATCCTAGGGATAACTAAAGAGATTATGTCTTGAGGCCCATAGGTCCTAGACATGGAGTATCGAGATACAAACGTCTTAAGATTGGCCCTGGAGGGTCCATATTTTCTTCATTGCATCCCGTCTATCAACAAAAACAACATCCATCCCACCAGCCTAGTCTTTAAGTAGCAGTGGGTCTCGCTCCATGAGGTAATGAGTCTGAGTATCATGGTATGTGTCACTATGATTTTCGAAGCATTTGAATATGTTGCACTGAACTCTCCTTTGTTTCATAATGTTTGCTTGTAAATTATTCTCTTTAACTTGTTCATACTTGAGGGGGGTGACAAAATTCCCTAGTAAGATGGTTTTCCTTTAGGATGATTTTCCACTGGGTGGGTCTATGAAATGTCATCGTCCATTCCTTCCATACTTGCCACTTTTCATCACTATCCCTCTCATCTTCCCCTACCTTGGTTCGGGCATTGGGTTTGCAACACTAGGAAGGGTTGTACCTTTCCTTATGGGAAGAAGGAGCTAAAGGCCCAGAGGGTAAAAGTAGTTGGAAAAAGTTAAAATCCAAAATAAAACCTTTGATATGATTTGCCCAGGGATTCCCGAGAAAGAAATAAAATGCTTCTCAGTAAGAAAAAGGGACTTGTAAGATAAAACAAAAATCAAGATCTAGTTAGTGGATGGGAGGTCTCATCATGAGCCGACCTATTAGGTCCATGGGAATGTAGTGGTATGACACTACCATCTATATGGTCACCAAACTAGGGTAGTGGATTTTGGTGGCATAGCCAAAAGAAAGGGGGTCTCTTTACAAGCCAACCTTCTCATTTCCATGAAGTGCTTGTGGGTAACACTGTCACCTCTGGTCACCACGCCAGGACAATGTCCCCCAACTTTTCCTTTGAAAAGAAAAATCAATAATACTAAGAATGAAAGACATTGAATGGGAAGGGAAACAATGGAATCCATGATAAGGTGTAACTCGCCCTCTATAGAGGCACCCCACATGAAAGACCTACATTTCCCTATTATCACTTCCTTTGCCCAAACATTTCCCTGACACCATTTCACACACTTACATGACCTAGATTGGATATCAACTGGGAAACACCCCAAACTTGAGGAGGATTAGCCCAATAGGACATCTTGAGACCCTCTCCAAACCTGACTTGTTAAACCGCATAACTTCTTTGAGCATTTGTCTGGGTAAATGGGGGTTTGATGCACATGTTTGGGTAGTTTAATTATTGGATGTGATTGAAATTGCTATGATCCCTGTGACTTATGATCCCATGGAGGGTGTACTTGTTGGTGCTACAGGACCTTTCTCGGTGGACAGGTACATGTGGGGAGATGATTAGCTCAGACCTCCATGGGGATGAAAGCCCACCGATGGATGTTGTGACCCTAGCCAGGGGTAGAGGGATGTTAGAGACTTGCACCAGGAAGAAAAAAACACGTTTCACCAGAGACACTTTGGCAGACTGAGACCTAGGGAGATCATGCTCTTCCACCTGGACATTGGCCTTGGGAGGCCCATGACGTCACCTTTGTGACCCTAGATGTCACCCAATATAAGGATTGACATTATGGAGACATTTGTGTGCTAATTGGCACGTGTGGCATCATCCAGGGGCTTGGGAGGCCTAACGTTTTGTAGATGAGGCCCAATGTTCCACCCAGGAGGCTCAACGTCACCCTAGAAGGGCATGAAGTCACCTCTAAAAATGATTTTAGGTTTAATTAAGGACATTTATGTTAAAACTTGATTTTTGATGTAATTTGGCCATGTCCGCCTTTTGATGACCTAATTTTAATTAAAGGTCATAATTATTGTATAAATAGAGAAAGAAAACTCTCATTTTATCATCATGGACTCATCACACAAGTGGTGGTATGAAATTCAGCCCTCTTTAAGGGTTATTTGTTGAAAGTAAGTGGTGCACACTTTTTGGAGGAGGCAAATCTTGTTATATTTTGGTAAATTTTTATGTGGAGGATTGATGCCGAGCGCACTCCTCGGAGCACGTTCGCCTCTTCCAGGTCCTTCTTTCCTCTCAGCCCAAAGAGTGTAAATGATCTTCTGTCTTCCTATCGGAATATCTGCACCCACAGTTCTCGTCTCGCGACCCTCTTTACTCCCTTATCGGAGGATCGGAACTTCGCGCTTCGCGTGTTCTCTATGGATCAACTGGGCCCTCGAATCCCCGAGATCCGATGTGTCAGTCAACGCTGACCTTCTCCTACTTGTCGGGACCTCTGCCATTATCGCAGTCTCGCCACTCGTGAGAACCAACTCCCGAGTTTTCAACCTCCGATACGCGATGTGCCGAGGTGCCAAAATCGCGATCGCGCTTTCTCGCGACTTCGCTACTCGCGAGGTCAACTATCCTCCCTGTCGACTCCCGATAATCGAGATGCCAAACTTTCGATAGCTCATGTTTTCTGTCACATCAACCTGTTGTGGCCCTCACTATCCGCACGATCGTCAGGACTTTGCCTCTCGCTTTATCGCGATTTCCACAGACAAGATTTCCGCTCCTTTCCTGCGATGGCCCGATAACCGATCTGCGAGTAGATCTATACTCCTCGTGATCTCTATCGACGACTCCTCTGCCCCTGCACTATAACCTCCTGCACCCGCAAGATCCAATGATCCTTGGCACTTCGCGAAGTCTCCCGGAGAGTTTCGTCCGTCCGTTTCTCACTATCCAATCCACGAAATGACGAGTCATTCTCCAGTGTACTCGTCACCCTGCGCGCAAACCTGCGACGTCCCTTGCGACCTTCAAGGCACAAGTTTGGTTATCCCGTCCTTCAACGAACTCGAAGGTCTATCCTTCCTGATCTTTTCTCCCAGTTTTTTAGTCCCTTCAGGAAACTCCTTGCACGCACTCCTTGCGACAAATCTTCAACAACATCTAAGTGTTGAAGCTTCTTCGACTTTACACACTCCTGCAACAGAAAATCTTTCTATCTCTTTTCTCAGAATCACAACTTTGAGACTTCGTCTAGCCTGTGCACGCCTTGCATGGCTCTGGTGCCAAACCTGCACTTATGGAACTTAGAACAAAAGATATCTCTATCTTAACCATTCTGTCAACACACTCCTTGCGGACGATTCGACTGCACCCCTTGCAAGAATTCTCTGGTTCAAGATAGAGAAACAATTGAAACTAACTCCTCGTTCTCACAGACTTCAATTCAACCATGAAATCACATACACAACATATAAAAGAAAATGCATGAAAAGAAGTAAACATTCAGGAGCATAATATCAACAATACATAGAGAATAATACAACCATGGAATTGAATCAAAGTTTTCTTCTATTAATTCAATATCTGTATATGAGTGTTCTTCATACACTTCTCTGCATGCTCTTCTCCTCTGAATGCTCTCCAGAATAATATTACAATGTACAAAGGAGGGTGTCTATATCCCGTTTCCCTCTCGAGATATAAAGCTATAAAATTTTAGAAATAAATTCCTATCTACTTTACATTAAATCTATTAAATGCCTCATCTACCTAAGGACGTGAGCCATCCGCTCAAGGTCCATTTACAATATACATGTGCGCTTCATCAAATCAACACATTAATGTTTGCGCAACAATATCAAGGTGAAATTCAAAAAGAAATTTGTTGGCTTGTCCAGCTGTCTCTCGCTTTCGCGCTGGCTCTCTTGACGTGGGCGATGCTCCTGCATCATACTCCCTCGCTTGAAAAAATTTCATGGGCTCCTGTCCATGAGCTCCTGCACGGTCCATCCATGCTTCTGTATAATTGCTTTAGTCTCCCAGCTAGCATCCTCCACGGGATGATTCTTCCATTTGACCAGATACTCAAAATATCCTTTTCTCCTGGTCTTCCTTCCCACTCGTTTGTCCAGTATGCATCCATCTGCGGCTTCTCTGCAACTGGAAATTGCTTCCTCCAATGGATCACTAGTTCCTTAGTTCCAGTCTCTATTTCTCCAGCCTTGTATGGATATAAATCTGCAACATTAAATATCAGAGATATCCCGATGCCATCCGACAACTCTATTTCATATGCATTTTCTCCAAATTTCTTCAGGACTCTGCATGGTCCAATTTTCTTCATTTTCAATTTGTTGTATGTTTCTCTCGGGAACCTTTCCTTCCTCAGATGCGCCAGAACTAGATCACCAACTTCGAATTGAAGCTGTTTCCGATGCTGATCTTCTATGCGTTTGTACTCCTGATTTGAATCAATCAGTCGCTGCTTCACCCTGCTGTGAAGTTCTTTCATGGCTTCAGCGAATTCTTCAGCTCTCGCACTGCTAGTCGCAGTCTGTTCTGAATCCCACAATTCAGAAACTCCTCTCGGCTGCATCCCATATACAACCTGAAATGGACTTTTGCCTGTACTCCGATTCACCGAATCATTGTACACAAACTCTGCATGTGGTAACACATTGTCCCAACTACTGTGGTGTTCTGTCACCAGGCTTCTCAACAAATCTCCCAGACTCCTGTTAACCACTTCCGTCTGTCCATCTGTCTGAGGGTGATAAGCAGAACTAAATTCCAGATTAGTTCCTAGATTCTTCCATAGCGTCCTCCAAAAATGGCCTATGAATTTGGTGTCCCTTTCCGAAGCAATACTTTTCGGCAATCCATGAAGTCGAATGATCTCCTTGAAAAACAAGTTCGCGATGTGGGTCGCATCGCTGGTCTTCTGGCATGGGATGAAATGTGCCATCTTCGAAAACCTATCCACCACCACAAAGATGGAATCAACCCCTCTCTGTGTCCTCGACAATCCTAATACAAAGTCCATGCTTATCGCCTCCCATGGCCTCTCTGGTATGGGCAATGGCTGATAAAAACCTGCATTCTGTTTCCGGCCCTTCGAATGTTGACAAATTCTGCACCTGTCAACAAACTTCTTGACATCTGTTGGCATCCTCGGCCAAAAATATGATTCGCTCAGCTTTGCGAATGTTTTTTCGTGGCCAAAATGTCCTGATAAGCCTCCGCTATGTTTTTCTTTTAGCAAATTCTCCCTCATGGAGCAATTTGGAATACACAGTTGATTGCCTCTAAACAACAATCCTTCCTGGATCATGTAGTCTATCCATGGGCTCCGATCCCTGAGAACGGGATTCTCAACTGCTTCATATGCTTCTCTGAAGTCTGCATCATCTGCATACATGTCCTTAAGGTTTTCAAACCCCAATGTTTTGACTCGGAATTCCTGCAGTAACAAACATTTCCTGCTCAAAGCATCAACCACTTTGTTAGTAGTTCCTGAAATATGTTTGATTACAAACGTGAAATTATGCATATACTCTACCCATTTTCCATGCTTCTGATTCAACTTATCCTATTGACTCACAAACTGCAATGCATGATTATCCCTGTACAATACAAATTATTTTGGGATCAAGTAATGCCTCCACTTCTTTAATGCCTGGATGATGGCATAAAACTCTTTATCATACGTGGAGTATTTCAGCTTTGCGTCATCCAACTTCTCGCTGAAATATGCAACGGGCCTGTCCTCCTGACTCAAGACCGCTCCTATGGCATATTCGTTGGCATCACATTTCACTTGAAATGTCTTCTTGAAGTCCGGCAACACCAACACTGGTTGTTCCGTTATCTTCCGCTTCAACAAATTGAAGCTTTTCTCAGCCTCAGCTGTCCAATGAAAAGACTTATGTCATTTCTTCACCGTGTCCATCATTGCTGCGCTAATCCCACTGAAATTCCTGATGAACTTTCGGTAGAAAATAGCCAAACCATGGAAACTCCTCACCTCGAAAACATTTCTCGGTGATGGCCAATTCTTGATCACTTCCACCTTACTTGGATCCATTTTCAACTCATTCACCGAAATAACAAAACCCAAATAGATGAGCTCTGTCTTCATAAATGAGGACTTCTTCATGTTTATCAACAACTTCTCCTGGTGTAACTTTCTCATCACAATGGCCAAATGTTTCAAATGTTCAGCCTTGGTCTTACTGTAGATCAATATATCATCCAGATATACGACTACAAATTTCCCGATGAATTCCCTCAGGACTTCATTCATCAGTCTCATAAAAGTACTTGGCACATTTGTCAAGCCAAACGACATGACTAGCCATTCATACAAACCCTCGTTTGTCTTGAATGCTGTCTTCCACTCGTCGTCTTCTCTCATGCGAATTTGGTGGTATCCTCTTTTCAAGTCTATCTTTGAAAAATAATTTGCCCCGCTCAGGCAATCCATCAGATCATCCATTCTCGGCAGTGGAAATCTGTACCTGATGGTGATTTTGTTGATCGCTCTAGAGTCTGTACACATTCTCCAGCCTCCATATTTCTTCGGACTAACCACGGTTGGAACAACACACAGACTTAGACTCTCCCTGACCAGTCCTTAATCCAGCAACTCATGCACTTTCCTTTTGACTTCCTCATTTTCCTGCGTGTCAATCTGTACACAGCCTTATTCAGCAAACTGCTTCCTGGTATGAGATCAATGTGATGACTCACACTCCTCATCGGTGGAAACGAATGAGGTAATTCGTCCATGATGATGTTAGCGAACTCTCCCAGCAGTTCCTGAATCTCATCTGGTAAGTCGTCCATTCTCGTGCTAGTCAGGACAATTCTCGGTTTCCTGACCACAAAGAATTGTGGATCTTCCTTCTTCTCCATCTATGTGAGAAGATCTTTCCCACTCATGAGAAGTATTGTGTTGTTTACTTCCGGTTTCACCTCCTTATCCTTTATCGGAAGTAATCTATGGGCTCTTCCATCCTTCTCTAGAGTATATGTGTTCATCTTCCCATCATGAATCACATTTCTGTCATATTGCCATGGTCTACCCAGCAATAAATGACATACATCCATGGGAATAACATCACATAATATTTTATCATGGTATCCCCCTATTTTGATGTCGACCAAGCACTGTTTGGTGACCGTTATCTGATGTCCTTTCTGTAGCCATGAAACTCTATATGGACTGGGATGATCAGTCATCTCCAGTTCTAATTTCTCCACCATCTCGGTTGAAACGAGATTGTCGGTGCTTCCACTGTCCACAATAACATTGCATTTCCTGTCCCTAGTTGTGCAAGCTGTTCTAAACAGTTTGGTCCTCTGCATTGAGCTTTCCACCTCCTTCTCAGGTGTCAAAAGGACCTTATGCATCCCAAGCGATCTTCCGCTGTCTACATCTTCATTCTCAGCATCACGCCTCTATGCTTCTGCGATGTGAGTTTCTCCTGCATCTTTATTTTTCTCTGGACACTCATATGACTTGTGCCCATTCTTCCCACATGTGAAACATATAATCACTCCACCTCTTCCTCTACCTCGACCTCTAGTACAAGGAAGAGTATTTGCATCAGCATAATATCCTCGCTGATCATTCAGCTGTCCTCTCGGCTCAACATACGGCTGCCTCTGTTGTGAGGTTCTGCCTCTTTCAACCTTACCCTGAGGTCTCTTCCATTCCTCCTTGGGCTTCTAGAATTTGTCCTAGGCAACTGCTTTGCCTCTTGGTTGGCTTCTCCCTCGCCCTCGCTATCCTTGCTTATGGCCCAACTTCTCCTCGGCTTTTAGAGCCATCTGGTAAGAATCTTCCACCGTTTGGATGGTTAGCATGCTTAATTCATCCTGAATGTCATATCTCAGACCATTTAGATATATCGCCACCTTCTCATCATCGCTCTCCCGATGACCTGCTCTGATGTTTAGTCGGTAGAATTATTCAATGTACTCTTTCACTGTCATTAGTTTCTGTCTCAGGTTCTGCATTCGCCTGAACAGTGTGATTTGATAGTATCTTGGGATGAACTTCGCCTTCATCTTCGAGATCATTCGATCCCAGCTTTTGATCTTTTGCTTTCCCTTGCAGCGTCTGTCATCTTGTAGCTCGTCCCACCACAATCCTGGATGTCCTCTCAAGCGCGTAACTGCATGCTTGACTTTCTTTTCATCTTCCACATCTTCATAATCGAAGTATGTGTCAAGAGCTCTTATCCAATCTAGCAGTTCCTCTGCATCCAGATTCCCCTCATAGATTGGAATGTCCATTTTCGCCTTCGCACCCATCCTTGCGATGGCTTTGATCAACCGCTCGGTTGATGCATCTTCTACTGTGACCTATTCTGCATGTCCACCTTCCTCTTCAACCTTGGAGTCACTAAGATCCCCAACACCAACTCCGCGCCTTTGTGTTGTCTCCATCTCCTTGAGTCTCGCTCAGAGATCTCTCATCTGACGCTCCATTTCTGGATTTCCTGCTGGCCTACCTCTTCTTCGCACCTCCCTATCTTCCGAGTCTGGTGACTATCTTTCTCTTCTAGGTGGCATGGGGAATTTATTTTCTCTCTGTCACAGAAAACAAAGAGTTAATCCTGCTCCGATACCACTTGATGCCGAGCACACTCCTCGGAGAACGTTCGCCTCTTCCAGGACCTTCTTTCCTCTCGGCCCGAAGAGCGTAAATGCTCTTCTGTCTTCCTATTGGAAGATCTGCACCCACAGTTCTCGTCTCACGACCCTCTTTACTCCCTTATCGGAGGATCGAAACTTCGCGCTTCGCGAGTTCTCTATGGATCAACCGGGCCCTCGAATCCCCGAGATCCGATGTGTCAGTCAACGTTGACCTTCTCCTGCTTGTCGGGACCTTTGCCCTTATCGCAGTCTCGCCACTTGCGAGAACCAACTCCCAAGTTTTCAACCTCCGATACGCAATGCGCCAAAATCGCGATCGCGCTTTCTCGCGACTTCGCTACTCGCGAGGTCAACTATCCTCCCTGTTGACTCCCGATAACCGAGACGCCGAACTTCCGATAGCTCATGTTTTCTGTCACATCAACCTTCTTTGGCCCTCACTATCCGCGCGATCGTCGGGACTTCGCCTCTCGCTTTATCGCGATTTCCACAGCCAAGCTTTCCGCTCCTTTACTGCGATGGCCCGATAACCGATCTGCAAGTAGATCTATACTCCTCGTGATCTCTATCGACGACTCCTCTGCCCTTGCACTGTAACCTCCTGCGCCCGCAAGATCCAACGATCCTCGGCACTTCGCGAAGTTTCTCGGAGATTTTCGTCCATCCGTTTCTCACTATCCAATCCACGAAATGACGAGTCGTTCTCCAGTGTACTCGTCACCCTGCGCGCAAACCTGCGACATCCCTTGCGACCTTCAAGGTTCAAGTTTGGTTATCCCGTCCTTCAACGAACTTGAAGGTCTATCCTTCCTAAGATTTTCTCCCAGTTTTCGAGTCCCTTCAGGAAAATCCTTGCACACACACCTTGCAACAAATCTTCAACAACGTCTAAGTGTTGAAGCTTGTTCGACTTTACACACTCCTGCAACAGAAAATCTTTCTATCTCTTTGCTCAAAATCGCAACTCTAAGACTTCGTCTAGCCTGCGCACGCCTTGCATGGCTCTGGTGCCAAACCTGCACTTATGGAACTTAGAACAAAAGATATCTCTATCTTAACCCTTCTATCAACGCACTCCTTGCGGACGATTCGACTGCACCCCTTGCAGGAATTCTCTGGTTCAAGATAGAGAAACAATTGAAACTAACTCCTCATTCTCACAGACTTCAATTCAACCATGAAATCACATACACAACATATAAAATAAAATGCATGACAAGAAGTAAACATTCAGGAGCATAATATCAACAATACACAGAGAATAACACAACCATGGAATTGAATCAAAGTTTTCTTCTATTAATTCAATATCCGTACATGAGTGTTCTTCATACAATTCTCTGCATGCTCTTCTCCTCTGAATGCTCTCCAGAATAATATTACAATGTACAAAGGAGGGTGTCTATATCCCGTTTCCCTCTCGAGATCTAAAGCTATCAAATCTTAGAAATAAATTCCTATCTACTTTACATTAAATCTATTAAATGCCTCATCTACCTAAGGACGTGAGCCATCCGCTCAAGGTCCATTTACAATATACATGTGCGCTTCATCAAATCAACACATTAATGTTTGCGCAACAATATCAAGCTGAAATTCAAAAGGAAATTTGCTGGCTTGTCCAGCTGTCTCCCGCTTTCGCGCTGGCTCGCTTGACGTGGGCGATGCTCCTGCATCAAGGATATTCAACTAGGGTTTATGCTTGATTATTATTGGTGAAGTAAGTAGAAAATCTCCATTTCTTTATTGTGAATGAATTCCTATAGTGAATTTACTTGTTTCATGTCAAATATTATGAAATTGCTTGCTTGAAACCCTAGGAGAAAGACATAATATGGATAGTTTCAAAAATAAGGTTCTTTTTCTTAGAAAAAATGGGAAGGGTTTTCCTTAGCCCGCCCTTGATATAAGTTGGTTGGAACCTTTTACTCTTTATTTTTTGAGCTTCTCATTAGAGACATTTTCAAAGCATCTAGGATCACGATATTTTATTACTATCTTTTTCTCTATAGTCTTCCACTTGCTAAAATTTATTGAAAGGCACCTATCTAGAAGTAGATACTAGAGCCCTACCGTTGTAGCACTCTAGAAAACCTACTTCATTGCCTATTGCATATTTTATTTCTATTTTTCTAAGGAAAAGAGAAATCACTAGGGCCTAATTTCCATTACTTTCTAGCAATTATCCCTAGGAGTTGGATTTTTGAGGCCTTGGGCTACCAACACCTCTCTCATCCTCTCCATCCCCCTTCGCTAAATATTATCATTTCTATTTTCATCTAAGAGTTGTTGTTGCCATAATTGACTCCATTACCCCAGAAGACACTAATCTACCCATTACAAGTGTTGATTGATCAAAACAATTTTCAGAACATCTTCTCTTGAACACCTACTAACTTCTACTAACCTTAGATTAGCCTAAATCATTAACCTATATGCTTATGTTGCAAAAGATTTCTACAACCATATAACAACAATAAATTAACCCTAAAAGTAACATTTTATGCTAGCTAGACATTGCTAAGACTGCTTGTGACTATCTATTATCAATTTTCCTAGTTAAAACTATTATTTTAAGTCTTTTATCAAACATTTTAAAACATAATTATTGTGGCTGTTGTAAATTTCTTACTGTTGTTATAAATTGTTATACTGTTGCAATTCTATATCAACTAACACATTTTTTAAGAGTTCATTGTCTTATGAAGCACTAATATCATTTTGGTACTTGGAAAGTGCTTTTTTTTCTATTTTATTGTCTTGTTCTGCGCAACTACACAACATTTCCCATTTGCTTCATTTGTATAAAACATAAAGAACCCTTTAAATTTGAGTGACTTGTGAGAGGGGGGGAACTTTCTTGTATCATTTTCCTTATCCTTCTCAAACCCTCAGGTCATTGGGGACGTCTCCCATGGGGTACTACAACATGATCCTAAATAGAAAGGTATTTCCTATTAAGGTGATAGTGATAGGTCATTCCCAATTACGCCAATTTTGTATCCACTTGCCTTGGGCTTTGGGCAAGTACGAATTGTGCGATAACATGGCCTAATGCCGGCTCCACTTTACTGTTGGTAAACTTTTAGAGAATTCCATAGGTGCAAGCCTTGCAACATTTTTTCCTTTGCGTTTTGACACCCTAACCCGTCGACAAATTTTCCCAAGTGTCCTTATCCTGCACATGTCTCCTTGCACTGATCATCAGTATGTTCCATGCGCTTGGAACTAGTTTTATTTCCCGCGACACTTGTTCCTCCTTTGTAACATAGTGTTCTTTTATTATTTTTCAAGCTCGTTAAAAATATGAAAAAGACAAAAAATAAAATATTCCAAAAAGAGGGGACTAGAAAAGATTATATTTTACTGACAACAATCTAGTCACCCTTCAACAAAGCACATCCTTTTGTTTGTTCTGCAGAGAAATGGGATTTAGTATGGACTTAGGAAGTTGTTCTTTTTACATAGAGTTGTGTCCTCCTCCATTTGGTTACTCTTCCAAACACATGGAAAGTTTGTGGTGCCTTCTCTGCCACAAGATTATATCAATAACACATTGCCTGAGTCTTTTCATATGTTGTGCTCTTGTCCAAGGTAAAGTCTTACACATGATTCGATCATTCTGCAATAAGTCTCTTGAACTTCATAAGTCAGCCATCCTGAGAGTCCCATCAAGTGTACATTCAGAATCAATGAAGTTCCATGCCTAATAATCAAGATCCTATGGTATTTCTATGACGGCTTGTTGAAGACCTCAAGATAGTGAGTTTTACACTTCTATTATACTCCTACCCGAGTTATGAAGATCTTGAAGATATTGCTCGAGTTACTAAGATATCATCTCCAACTACAGGAATTGATGCCTCTTGAAGATTAATTGTATTTGTATATCTTCTGATGATTTTGAGATGTATATCCGCTGTGTATTATTTGTGGCTACAATCTATATTGGCATACACATTAGTCACGTGACCATAATTATTATATATGACATGGATCTACAGTGTACTTGATTAGCAAGCATGCTTAGTTTGTCCCGAGCATGGGTATGCCCGCCTCAGTGATTATTATTATTCTTTTGTAGATGACACACTATCAAATACTCATCTAGTCTCACTCGACTCGGTGCCTTCCCATTTTATTAAAGATGTTGTAATGTATTTAAGCCATAAATTTCTCTTCTAACTTCACACATTAGGGGGCATCTGTTATATCTCAAAATTCCACTATCATGCATTTTTGACTTTGGTCTTCTTACTTACACATACACCAACCATTTTTGTTGAGGTTCCTCTTAAAAAACAATTTTTTGCATGGTGTATGCGCCCTGCTACATATCCATCACACGCACATACGCTAGTTGCATGCTTGACAACTTGCGTATACTCTAAAAAGTTACAAAAACTAAAAATTTTTGCACTTTAAAGCAAAGTTTATGGGTTTTGTCAGGTTGCACAACCATCTTACCTCCTGTAGCTCTTCTGAAAACTAATTAACCATCTTTTCTGTATATTAAAGGGGCCCTAGGGGGGTTCATTTGGAGATATGAAAGAAGAGGCAAGTGAATTCTGCCAAATTTTCTACCTTGCATTTCGAGCCTTTTGTATCCTGCTGAGAGTTTCATCCTCAACATTCCCTTCCAGTCATCCTCCTTATACAATCCATCCTTTTACCCTATATTGACATGTTGGTTGTGAGGATAGAATATTGGGAATAGTGCACTTAGAGTCAAAGTAGAGGAACCCAAGCGAGCTTCGTCGGCAAGATTCGGGTTGTAACTTCCAATTTTTTTTATCAATAAAAGAATTTTTTCTTGTCCCAGAGCTTTATGTCTTCATGCTTATGCTTATGGATGTTTTTCATGAATATCTAACCCTTTAGATGATCTTGGTAGTTGTGCACATGCTGTCATAGTTTGTTCTTGTAATATACCAGATATAAAAAGTATGCAGAACATAAATAAAATGCTAGTAATAGAAGAATAACAACAATATAACCAGAACAATCACCACAATAGCACTGAAATGATATAAGAATAACAACATAAATAACACTTTGATACTGAAAGCAATGTTCATAGGCCTCTTCGAGGGGGAAACCTCTAGTTGAGCAGAGCTCTATTACAATAATATCCAACCTAGGGTTCTCATACCCTCGACTCCTATTTATACTAAATATGTCTATCAAAAGAAGCATCTAGAGGAAGATCCATCTAGAAGCAGAAGCTTCTATTAGGTATTCTTACATTCGACTTATTCTATTTTATTGCAAGGCCTTATTAATGTTGACCTTTATTACATCAGAATATATTGTTCTACCTATATGCGGGTTAGGAACCTAACATGTCCTCCCCTTTAAAAACAACCTTGTCCTCAAGGCTTGAGATGTGGAAATTGTTGCAGAATGGTAGCTGGTTCCCAAGTGTCATTTGCTGAAGTTGTATCTTTTCACTGGATTAACACTTCCTTGATGGTTCTTTGACGTAGGTGATGCTCACACTGGTCCAAAACTGCTTGTGGCTATAGCCAAATGGATCCTTCTTCGCCTAACTTGGGAAGGTTGGTTTGAATTTGGCACTTAGTTCCGATCACCTTATTTAAGCAGGAAACATGAAAAACAAGATGTAGCTTCGAATGACTGGGCAAAGCTAACTAATAGGCCACTTGTCCCACATGCTTGAAAAGTGTATAAGGACCATACAATTTGGGTGCTAGCTTCTGACAATGCTCGACCTTGAGGGAATTCTGCTTGTAAGGTTGTAGGCGAAGAAACACCTGATCCCCTTTTTCAAATTGACGTTCAGAGCGACCTTGATCTGCTTGTTGCTTCATGCGATTCTGTGCCATGACCAAATTCTCTTTGAGGGTATGGAGAATAGCCTCTTGAACTATAATTGTTTGGTCAACCTCCTGGACCTTCGAGACACTAGGTAAGTATGAGAGAACTGAAGGTGGCTTCTATCCATATACCGCTTCAAAAGGATTCATGCATGTAGCTATATGGTATGAAGTGTTGTACCACCATTCAGCTAGGGGTAACCATTGAGACCACTGATTTTTCTTTTCCGAGGCAAAACACCTCAAATATGTTTCAAAACACTTGTTGACAACTTCTGTTTGACCATCAGTGTGGGGATGATAAGTTGTACTGAGATGCAATTGGGTGCCTTGTAGCTTGAACATTTCTTGCCAAAAATTTCTTGTGAAAGTGGGGTCACAATAAAAAACAATAGAGTGTGGCATGCCATGGATCTTGAAGACCTGATCTATGAAAATTTGAGCCACCGTGGATGCTGTAAACTGGTGTTGAAGAGTGCAGAAATGAGCATACTTGGAAAGGTGATCAGCAACCACTATGATGATTGATTTATTTCCCGATTTGGGTAAGCCTGTAATAACATCCATATAGATGTCCTTCCAAATAGCAGGTGGAATCAGGAGCAGTTGTAGTGTGCCCGGAGATTTGACTATTTCTCCCTTGTTGCGTTGACACACATCACATTCGACGACAAAATTACGAATGTCCTGTTTCATACCATCCCAGAAAAAAGAACGTTTGACCCTGTCAGAGGTTTTGGTGAACTCAGAGTGCCCCATTGTCGGTGTAGCATGAAGATTAGAAAGTACCATGGATTTAAGATTTGATTGTTTACTGAAATACAAACGGCCTTTGTATTGAAGCTCATCATGGAGCCAAGAGTAACTTGGGGGAGATGGAGCACTGGGCTGCAATTGTTGGATCAACTTCAAACTTTTGGGATCTTGTAGCCATTCATGGCGAATAGCTTGGAGCCAATATGGTACAATGAAGGGAAGAGAAAAAATGGATCCTTATTCTTCATATTTGTGGGAAAGTGCATCCACAACCACATTTTCTTTGCCTTTCTTGTAAATGATCTCAAAATCATAGCCAAATAGCTTAGTTACCCATTTTTGTTGCTCCGGGGAGGAAATGCGTTGTTCCAAAAAATAATTGAGGCTTTGATGGTCTGTCTAAAGTTGGAAGCGTTGCCCCAATAGATAGGGGTGCCACAAATCAACGACATGCAGAATAACCAACATTTCCTTTTCATATATAGATTTTCCCATATTTCTTTCAGATAGTTGCTTGCTGGTATAGGCCAAAGGCCGACCCTCCTGCATAAGGACAACACCAATTCCTTTTCTTGAAGAATCACATTCCAAGACAAAGGTCTTTTTGAAATCCGAAAGGGCCAGGACTGGAGTGGTGCACATGGCCATCTTCAAGTTTTGAAAATCTTGAGTAGCAGCGGGAGTCCAAGTGAAAGAGTTCTTTTTTAGGAGAGCAGTGAGAGGTGCTGCAATATTTTTGTAATTCTTAACAAACTTGCGATAATAACCTGTTAAGCCCAGAAATCCACGCAAGATTTTGAGAGTCTTTGGGTGAGGCCAGTATTTCATAGCTTCAATCTTTTTAGGATCCACCCTGACACCGTCCTTGCCAACCAGATGACCCAAGTACTCTACTTCTGAGGCGCCAAAAGCACATTTAGACTGTTTTAGGAAAAGTTGGTGCTGAGAGAGTAGATGGAGAACTCGATCCACATGAGTAAGATGTTCTATCCAGGTCTTTCTATAGATGAGGATATCATCAAAGAAAACTAAGACAAAATGACGGAGAAAAGGATGGAAGACATGATTCATGAGGCTTTGGAAGGTGGCGGGGGCATTACACAAGCCAAAGGGCATGACCAAAAACTCATAGTGGCCCTCATGAGTTCTAAAGGCGGTCTTGGGAATGTCTGCCTATTTCATATGTATCTGGTGATAGCCCAAACGAAGATCAAGTTTAGTAAAGAATTGGGTGCCACTCAATTCATCCAGGAGGTCATCAATGACAGGAATGGGAAATTTGTCTTTAATGGTAAGTTTGTTGAGGGCACGGAAGTCAGGACACATTCACCAAGAAACTTCTTTCTTCAGGACCATGACCATAGGAGAAGAGTAGGGGCTTGTACTAGGGAGGATAACGCCTGCATAAAGAGTTCCTAGACCATTTTCTCAATTTCATTTTTTTGGGAAAAGGGGTGACAATACAGACGGATATTGGGAGGAAGTCTTCCAGGTACAAGGGGAATGGAATGATCATGAACACCACATGAAGAAGGGAGTCCCCGGGGAGTAGAAAATACCACTTGATGTTTAGAAAGGATGGCTTGGAGGTCTTGCAGCACCAAGGGTGTTTCTGTTGCTTGGATGGCATGGAGTTGAGTCCAAAAATCTAGGCGCTCAAAGGCATCTGTAAAGTCTTCCATTGTTCCTGATTGCTTCAACTTTGTCAAATGACCTAAATGGTTGGTGTCAGTGTCAAAGCGTTCATAAATCTCTGCCACAAAGTGTGTCCAAGAAATATACCCTTGACGAGAAGTTTTTCTCCATTGCCACCATTGCCAACGTTCTTGATCTAGATGGAGAACACCATATCAGAGTTTGGCCAAGTCATCTGTAATGCCGTATAAAGAGAAATAATGTTCCATTTGGGTTACCCAACCAGTGGAGCCTGAGCCATTAAATTTGGTCACATCCACCCGCAAAAGGCATAGGTCACGTTGAAAATGATGGTTCTGAAAGTTATGGGAATGAGAGGAATGGTCACCTTCAATATGTGGAGGTGAGGAAGAGGAAGGGTTATCTGTAGGGATATGTAGTTTGGTGTAGAGTGTCGAAAATATAGATTCAAGTTGGGTGGTGAGGTCTTGTTTGATTTCCTCCATTGAGGACTGCATGGTTGTATTGATGGCGACAACATTAGCACTGAGTTGTTTCACTTATTGTTGGGTCTCGATGAGACCAGATTGCAAGGTGTTGAAGTGAGCTTCCAAGTCTTGGCTACGAGTATGGGCCATGAGGATGGGGGAACTGAAAAGGGGCATGCGAGTTCAATTTTTTTCTAAAAAATGATATGGATGAATGTGATAAGGGAAAAGAGATGAATCCAATGGAATAGGTCTCAAATAATGGTGAAAAAATTTCGAGAATTTTTTTTTACACTTGCAGAGTTATACTTCGATTTGAAGAATACTGTAGAGAGGAAATACCCAAATGCTTAACGAGAAAGAAATTTGTATTTACTTGGCAACCCAAACACAGTCGCACGACAATAGATCTTGTCTATTTTAATTTGTTTATGTTTCTGTCCCCAAGGGTTAGGTATTCAAGGGCTCTACAAACAAGGGTTTGCCCTATGCTATAGCTCTATGATATATGTGCGGGGTCCAATAGTAGTACTTGACCCAATATCTCAGAGCACTAAATAAGGAGGGTAGACCGTACCCTTAGCTGTACTACCCGACTACCCAAGTACTAGAGAGTATCTTCTCGAGTGTTGTTCTTGGTGGAACTATAACAGTTAGGCGACCGATCGGTTTATCTAAAGAGGGCTTCAGGAAATCTAGGTCGATCCATACATAGGTGCTATCTGATGCTCTACCACTCGAAGGGGTACCAACAAGGGTTACAAGGGTGGCCAACAGATGTGCGCTTAAGAACCATTTGTATTTCTTGTGTGTATGAATCCCTCAACCGTGGGTTTATGTGCGTAACGACAGATCTCTGTGGCTTAAAGATGTCGGAATACGTCTCTACCCTGAAAAAAATTTACCCACAATTTCTGCCAAGGAAAGTGCTCTGATACCACTTGTAATATACCAGATATAAAAAATATGCAGAATAGAAATAAAATGCTAGTAATGGCAGAATAACAACAATATAACCAGAATAATCACTACAATAGCACTGAAATGATATAAGAATAACAACAAAAATAATGTTTTGATACTGAAATCAATGTTCACGGGCCTCTTAGAGGGGGAAACCTTCATTTGAGCAGAGCTCTAATACAATAATATCCAACCTAGGGTTCTCATACCCTTGACTCCTATTTATACTAAATATGTCTATCAAAAGAAGCATCTAGAGGAAGATCCATCTAGAAGAGGAAGCTTCTATTAGGTCTTCTTACATTTGACTTATTCTATTTTATTTCAAGGCCTTATTAATATTGACCTTTATTACATCCGAATATATTGTTCTACCTATGTGCGGGTTATGACCCTAACAGTTCTATGAAATTGTTTCAGTCCAACTTTGGAGGAGGCCTGCAATATTGAAACGGACAACAACAAGAAGGTATCTATGACAGGCGAAATGACGTAAGGTACACATTTTGATCTTCTCCCCCTTCTCTTAATTATCATTAGGTCTTATTGGATTTGGGTAAAATAGAAGGATTTCTATATTTTAAGGTGTCAAGGCTCTTTCTAGTCACTCGACCTGGATTAGGGGGATTTTCCCCCATAGAAATCTAGGTTGGTGATGAAGAACATTGAAACTAACATCATCTAATATGAGGGCCATATATGAATTTAATATTAATTTATAGTTTGGGGAAGGTGCTCAAAGGGAAAATAAAAATGTATATCAACTTTGTTAATGTAATTCGGTATATGGATATGACTGTATTCAAGCACATGATGTTATGAATGAAAAGGACACTACAAACATAGTCCTCTCTAAGCATGGGTCGAGGGAAAGCAATCTGTGTAATAATTTTTGTCTAATAAAGTGATATGCTACTTGCATCAATTTATTCACAATGTTGCCTTCCTTTGGATCAATCTATAACTGCAATGTTCAAACTGCAAGAAAGCAAGATACAATCAATCCTACTTTTTGTTTTACATAAGAGAAGTTGTTGCTAAGAGCTCTTTAACATTATTACAAATGAAACTTTACAAGGATTTGACTGTAGTGGGTACCATCAAAGAATCATTGTAACACATTGGTACACAATCAAACAATCATATATATGGTAAAGAGCTAAAACATGTGTTTTCTCCAAGGACAATATTCCATGAATAGTTAATATATGGTTGAGATACATTTAAGCATGTGAAGGGGTTTCCTTGAAAAAAATCTATTGAGCCTTGGAGGTCTCTGTCAAAACATTTTTCATTGTTGATAGTAGCATAATATTCAATATAAAGATGGAACAAAACTAAATGAAATGAAACTAGAAAATAGAGCTACTATAGTAGCATGCAATCATATTTTGTTTCTACTAGATATAGTTGTGATGGTTATTTAAACTCACCCGTGTCTATGTATATATCTCTTCAATAAAAAATAATTTTGTAATTTTGAAAGAAATAGAAAAAATGTTGAAATCTTTGTTGCGAAACTTATGTGGTGTAAGCTCGTTTTTTGCTTCATGAGTCTATGTAATATTCCTTCCCACTTGTATCCGCTTGTGTTGATTTTCATTCACTTAATTTCCACTCAATGCTAAAAAAAAATAAAAAAATAAAACTTTATGTAATAGCTTGTACACTAGTAAATATAATATTTTGATCCTTCTTCCACTACCTCTTCTCATAGTACTACTTAGTTCAAATCTTCTCCTTTCCCACTAAAACCCATTCATAATGTTTATTCATGGTTGAACCATTTTTCTTATATTCTTAATTCCATAAATGGACCAATTTGCAAACATTTATGGAGCTCTCACTAAAATATATGGAGCTAGTACTATTCACATTTTTACGCTATTCTATACGACAATCACAACCCGGTAACACAATTTTTTTCAGTTATGGACAGACCTAGAAATGACGTAAAACCAATTGTTAGCACCCTAAATCAGATCTGAAATGATGAGTAACCTGTACGGAAAATAGGTTAATTTATCAAAATTTCTTCCCTTAATGTCACTAACAGAGTCCTCTATGTTTGGACTGGTGCATGCCAACCACAAGGGGGTGTCCCTAGGGTTGTTTCCTTGTTGTCTGCCACCTATAAATATGCAAAATATGACAATATAACAACAAATATGAGATAACAACAACAGATGATTGTGGCTGAGTTTAAACAACCAAAAGTTTAAAAGATATAATTTTAAATATTTTGGTGGAATTCTTAGTTCGTTAGATTCATAAATCAACAAATAAAATGTGCAAAAACTGATACCCAAAAAAATAAAAATGCCCAAATGATATGCTAGAAACTTAAGAAAACAAGCATTTCACAACCCAATACACCAAATAGAAAAGAAGGCTTGGTACAAGCACACCAAACTTTATTTATGTGAGTGTTTAGAGGTTGATTGCGCTAAGGAAACAAGTACAAAATTTGGTGTAGTAGTGTCCCTGCACACAAACATAAAGCTAGAAGGAAAGAGGAAAAGAGAGAAAATTATGAAGTGTAGAGTCGTTGAAGTAGAACATCCAACCCTTGTACCATGAAATGCACTTGATATAAATGAGTCAAGAGGGGGACACCTTGGGTTAGGTAGAGGAAGGTGGATGCTCCTTTGAATTTTGGAGTGAGTGGAGTGTGAAGGGGAGAGGATCTATGGATTAGTGAATCTAGGGAGCGATTTGTGGAGGTGGTTGAGGAAATTTAGACCCCTTGATTAGTGGGACGGCCCCTTAGAAAGTGGGATGAATGGAGAGAAAGGGGGAAATGGGAGAGACGAGAGAGAGAGGGAAATTAAGGAGAGATTTGAGGAAGTGGTTGAGGAAATTCAAGCCCCTTGATTAGTGGGACGCCCCCTTAGAAAGTGGGATGAATGGAGAGAAAAGAGGAAATGGGAGAGAAGTTAGGGAGAGGGAAATTAGGGATATAATATAGGGATTTTAGTGTGTGAGAGAATTAAGGATGGAGATAAAAAAAGGCAGGAGTTCCTCCTCTCCTTATGACTTCATCCAAATCATCCAAGCGCTTCACCAAACTTCCATACCATCTTTTGGAGATTTGCATGCGTCACCCTTGCTAAAAAAAGACACTACCAAAAATAGACATGCCCAAAATAACAGTTTCCCTAAAATTTCAGAAATACCATAAATGTTTCCAAGACCACTAGGAGACCTCTGCCAAAAATAACATGTCTAAAAATAAATAGTGCTAAAAATAGAAATTCCTCAAAAATCAATGGTAATATACTCATTAGATTCAATTTTTGATAAGGAATCTAGATATGCAATCAGAATCACCATCTGACCCCCCGATCTCCAACTACTAAAAATATAAATTACTTGTGAGACCTACCTAAAAGGGTTCACTCATCTCATAATGCGACTAGGAACAACATTGTATGCTTGGAAATGTCATGCAACTCTTCAGACACTATCTCATAAAAAATTGGAAGTTCCTAAAAAATAGGGAACTGGCTTAAAAAAACAGTCTCTCTCTTTGAACCATGAAGAACTGAGTTGAATTTGTCACTGAAGAAAAAAAAACACCACTGAACCAATCCCTGTACTTTCCCTCGACGAGAAACAATCTCATCCTGATCAAGTGTTGTCTCTGAAGAAAAGTTTGAATGCTAGTAGATGAAAATAATTTGCCTTTAACCCCAAGGATTTCCAAGGGCGAAAATCCAAGGGTTAACAATGGCGACTCAAGGGGACGGGATCCCCCAATGAGATGCCAAGAAACTATGTAATCTATGACTCTACAACTTCCAAGGTCCTTGATGATGAAGAATTTCTATATTAACATAGATGATTTTAGGGGCTAAATTTCTCCAATGGGTTAATTTTCCATCGTTTTTCCCAAAAAAATATTTTTCAATTTCCATTTTTTTCTAAAAACCGTTCACCCAAATTCCATTTTTTCTAAGAGATGTTCACTCAAATTCCATAGAATAAAATTATTTTACCTTAAAAATCACCAAAAATTTACAGAAACTATATAAAATCCTCAGAAATTTGAATATTTTTACAAAACTATCGGTAAACATTTTACATTTTGCATATTAAGGACTACTAATATTAGTCCATGTTTCTACATTTTAATATAAATTTCCGTCCTTAAAATCATCCCTACCTGTATATAAGGATGTATGACCCCAAGAATATCCTTTGATACTAGAATTTCTGTCCAAAGGGAATATGGAGTCAAATGCATACATGCCCCCCCTTGCTGATCTGTTGAAAGTGGGGTTCTCATCCAAGTCTTCTACCCACAACCATCAAATTTATACACCCTTCCTAGTGGAAAATGAGTTGAAGTCAACATCTCAGAAAAAGTTGCCTAGTCAGATGTCAATAAGGTAAACACCTTCTAGGCACAAAGGTACCCACCAATTGTTGGAATACTGAGAGGGGGGCTGAATCAATATGAACACTTTTTACCACTTTCAATCACAATATATAATCTTCAACTTTGTTAGAAATATATCATTCATGATTGCATTCAATATATCATGAGCATATAATCATAAACAATACAATTCAACAATATCACATCAGATACACAGTACACCAGAATTTATGTGGAAATCCAAAAGGGAGAAAACCACAAAATGATTTCTTATATATATCAAGAATACATCTATAGGAAGCACCAACTTCCAAATTCTCTAGCACCAACTGGAAGGAGGCACAAACCCTTTGATTTACAGGCACCAACTTGAAGGAAGATCCAACTCCCTAAGTTATCTGGCACCAACTGGAAGGATTCTACAACCCCCTAATCTATAGGAACCAACTTGAAGGAAGCTCCAAGAGTTCTCCGACACCAACCGAAAGAAGGCTACAACCCCCTTTCCTTGCCCCATTTTGCTGCCCTGAAATATAAGTGTAGACTCATTGTCACTACCACTGATCAACCAACCTCTCACTGTCATTGTCACATCAACTTGTAATCGATGATCAACCAATCTTCAACCTCTCACATCAACCTATGATTGTCATTGTCACATCAACCTATACCTGATGATAAATCAATCATCCAACCTATCATTGTCACCATCTCTATCATAGTCACTCTATCACATCAACCAATCACTTCCACTCTATCACTGATATACCATCATCAACCAACTATAACCAGATCCACTGACATGGATACCAAAACCATCACCAAACCATGTACATTAATGATGTACCGAAACCTGTACCATACCATGTACATCAACCATGTACCAAAACCTGTACCATACCATGTACATCAACCATGTACCAAAACCTGTACCATACCATGTACATCAACCATATACCATATCACTCATGATATGTCTCAATCATGCCATGCACCATGTACCATAAGATATCATCAATGAAGTGTCTCAATCATAACCGAGATACCAATATAGCCAAGGTATGCTTCTAATCAATGTACCATAACATCACCAAGGTGTATCTCAACATGTACTAACATCACCAAGACATGCATCATGCATGCACCACAACATCCTATGCATGTAACTCAACCATGTACCATGACCTCATGATATTCCTCAAGTATCCAAGATGTTGCTCTAACAATGTATCATGCCATCACCAAGGTGTACCATGCACAATCACTACTATGACATGCCTCAAGCATGTACCATAACAACATAAACATGTAACCCTAAAAAAACCATATAAACATACCTCAAATCCTGTAACAACTTTGCTACATCAGATAACAAACATAGAAACCTTCTTTAGCCTCAAAAACATGGTATAAGCATCCTTTCCCAAATTTATCTTAGCCTCATGGGACTAAGACATGTTTTCTAGTGGGGCCTCGCGTGACGAGCCTTAGACAACCCACGGGGGTGCCTCACGGGAAACCAATAATTTGACCTGCAGGGGTCATCCAAACTAGGGTTTTCTCAGAAAACTCGCTCTCCTCTACAATCCCGAAACTCCCACACTTCTCACTCTTTCACTGCCTTAGATTTTGTCGTTGCAAACTTGTCAATAGATCACTTACTCACATAGAAGATATTCAAGTAAACTTGTTTGTGGATGTATTTATGAGTGACTTCTTGAGATGTATATATACTTTTTATAAGTAACATATTTTATTAACTTTAGGTTTTCTTGAACTATTTAGGGGCTTCTTAACCATTCTTCGGGGCTTCCAACTTCATGAGGTCATAACTCCACAATCGTGAGAAACCACATGGCGTACCATCTACCATTGGAAAAAACATGACGAGGACTATCCATCTATTAGTGTGTTACCTCCATTTACACTGTCCTTCATGTCCTTATTTCTTAAACAAATTCAATCTTCATGATCATACCTCTGGGGCTTCCTGTAGACTTCTTCAAATGCACCCATCACATTTTTTGATATCAATGACAACTACTTTTGTCTATTGACATCAATGACAACCAACTGTCCAACAACATCATTGGAAACCAGTTGTCCAACACCAATGATGCTAATGGTCCATAAGGTATGAGTACATCCTGTCAGTGTGAAAAATGTGTTGATGTCAAACAATGACAATGATCACCAAATCAAGGTCCAATGATGCTCATCCTTTTCAGGTGCAATATGGTTGCCAATGATGCTAATGGCCATAAAGGTACTCTACTTCTATATCACCCCTAGATAATGTGTCGTAGTTGATGGGAAGTGATCTACAAGGAGAAGATGCAATGATGAATTCCTCTCCCCCCTGTGAAACAAATAAGGAAATACCCAGATAAAAAAAGGTACCATATCCCTAATGATGGATGAGGGGGTCCATTGACTCAAGATGAAAAAAAAATAAGGAAGACGAAGAGACAAACATCAATCTTATTCAAGAAACCCCTATGTCTATTTTTTTCTACCCATCCTAAAGGCTAAAAAAAACATCACCTGAAGAAAATTTAATTTACCCTCATCCAGAATCACTTTGTTTAAAGACAAACTATGTGAAAAATTAATGCATCCTTTAACAAGATACAACTTTCAAATTTATGGCTGGAAAAATAAGACAACAAACTACCAAGAGGAAAAACAACCCTTCATGAGGCACTTATTTTTGCAAAAGGAAAACAAAAATTGACAGAAACTAAGCCAAATCAACAAAAGATGAGCTAGGACTGATTTTGGGATCAATGGAGGGTGAGAGAATGTTTAGTGCACTACCATTTTTGAAGTCAAATATGAGGAACAAGCTTGATAAACATATGGATATATGTTTAATATCATATGTGTAAAATCCTATACTATTGATCATACTTATATTGACTTATTCTTTGAGGACACTTACGTGCAAGTGATCTGGTTATGGTACATTGTGATTTCATTTTGATTATGAGTTATTTATGATGATTATGATGCAATGTGATTTGATGATTATTTCAGATGTAAATGTAGTGACATATATTATTGACTAGTTCCCATGAGTGTGCAGGACATATGATAGGGTATGGATGCGGATGGCATCGATGGACCTCCTTGAACTCCAAATTGAGTATTTCATTTTATGCACATATGATATATATATATATATATATATATATATATATATATATATGGATTTTAATACTTCTTTTGTCAATGGATCCAGGCTTGACGATGCTTTCTAATTCAACTCACATAAGAAGTATAGGGGTCATGCATAGGAACCATACATTGAGGGAGAGGTGTGGCAACGTCCCTGTCACAACCTACTAGCACTCCCTCCATGACCTGAATTGTAGGTTAACAATTACCTAGTTTGAAGGGTCTATGATGTTGTGAGGGAAGACTAATATAGTCGCTCATGAAGATTCCTAAGGGGTGCACAATAAGGTAGAGTCCTAATTCCTTAGAAGCCCTTAGTCCCTCACAAGGTCGACTGAGTTGAGTGTTGGCTCCAAGGGTTAGACAAACTTCCAAAACCAGTCAAAGATGAGTGGCACCCTTGGAGAATAGAAGTGCGTCTTGAAGGGCATGCTACAAAATTTAAAATATGAGTCAAATAAATCTAGGTGGCCAAGGAAACATTGAAATGGTTAGACCTTTTTAAAATAAAATAATTAATTATTCAGTAAATTATAAATTGAGAAGCCTAACAAGAGTCTAATCCCAAGTCTAAGACTAAGCCTAAGTCTAAGACTAAGCGTAAGTCTAAGTTTAATTAAGGGACTAATTAAAAATATTAAATAAATTAAAAGAATTGAGATAAATCAAATTCTAGGAAAAAGTGAGTAAAATCTAAAGGTTGGATAAAATTCACATCTGTGCATAAAATTAATAAATTGGAATTATTAAATAAAAAGAGATAATAATATGAGAGAATATGTGTACACATAGAATAGTATCTAGAGTCAAGCTACCACTAAGTCTAATTAGAAGAAGACTCCAAATCCAACTCTAGCTAAGATCTAGTTAGGAGACACTCATTAAATGAGAATATGGGTAACAAGGGGAAAAATATGAGCGAAAATAGGAACACATTGAGGAATGTGAGGGAAATTGGATTTTTAAATAAAATAAAAATGGCATTTACTTGTGCAACTTGTTGGTGAATGCAGCTATGTGAGACATTCTCTAACTTGCAAACCTGTGAGGTGTGGATCATTACATCTATGTCAAGCCTTTCTCTCATCTTACAAAAATGAGAGAAAGCCCATAAGAAGGGTTCGTGGTTCCTGACTGAGATAGAGCTAGGAAGGTAGAGATGACCTCCTCCATGAAGAGAGTGAGAAGAAATCCAGATGATTATCGAGTAGGAAAAGTGATCTGATGAGTTGGACATGCCTGTGGTTGAGCACAAGGTGAACATGTGAAATCCCAAAAGTGTTGGGCACATCGTCATGTGAACAGAAATGAAGATGACGTGTTTGCCTCCTCTGAGCAGCAGAGTTGATGAGAAAACTCGAGATGATTCTCCTGTGTGAGGTAGTGGGAATGGAGATCTGTAGAGTGGACGTGCCTGTGGATGAACACATGTGAACACGTGTAGATTTGGTTCTTCTATGTAATGCAATGTTCTAGAGCTATGAAATCCCTATGGATGTGCCCCTAGTGGGTGTATCAGATCCTTTTCTATATGTTGTTCAAGAGTTAGACCTTCCTGTAACCCTAATTGTTATGTAAAGGGTACAGGTCAGCCCCACCTTAATGTGATTAATAATAAATGTAAAAGATAATTAATATTCCTAATAATAATAATAATAATAAATTATAAAGTGACTTAGAGAGGTCAGCCATGTTGTGCCAATAGATGCCTTGTTGATTGGTCAATTCTAATATAAGTAAGGCATGATTCCCCATTGTGGAATCATATCTTCCTTGTGAGTTTGGAAATTTCAGCAAGTACATCTCTTTGGAAAAGGTGCGCACCTCTCTTGGGCGCTAGAGTTATATGGTTTAAGCACCCTCTTGTGTGCTAGGTCTTTCTTGGAGGTGAAGGTATTTCTTTTGAATAATATAGAAAATTATTTGGATGGGTTTTCTTCCATTGTTGAGAAGGGTTTCCAAGGATACTTCTTGTGTTCTTGTGCATGGTGTTTCGTCTTGTGATATTGGTTGCTGCAACATTATTTTTTATGGTTAAGTGAAATGCTAAAATGGAATGAAATTCATGCTTAAAATAGCTTATGAAAAATAAACATGGTATCAGAGCATAGGTCTTGAAGAACCCATTACACAAGCATCGATTAGTCTCCTCTCTCTTCTGCAGAACCGTACGACTCTCCTAGGGTTTCCAAAAAATCCATACAGCCTCCCTTTATGAGGTGTTTCATCCCTTAAACACTTGAAAGTTGGGGATAATTTTGGCATAGGAGAGTATGGCCTCCTCCAGCGCATCTCCAGAGACTCTCATAGTGACATTCCAAGCATTTTAAAATTTTGGCCCTAGGGTTTCTAGCGTTTTGCTAATTTCTGCAAAAATTTCAGAATTAGAGTTTCTACAAACTCATTGAAGGAGATATTTAGCTCACCAGTGTTCTCCTATCTCTCAAAGGCTTATTGTTGGTAGTCATAAGTCCAATAAAACCTAAAATATCTAGCCTAGCCTAGACGTTAGGTTTTCTAGCCTAGTTGACAAAGGATTGTGAAGAATCTAAAAATATGATGAACACAATTATGATGGAAGATAAGCTTGATGGATCAAGAAACTTAAAATTTCTTAAAAGACAAGAATTCAGAGGAAGACTTATTTTTGGTAATACAAAATGGTTTACTAGAAACAACTATCAATGAATGGAAGGAAGATGACGTTAGGACAAGGAAGGCAATCACCTACTCAAGCCTTTACTTTGAAGGGAGAGCTTCAAAATAACAAAGATGAAAAAAGGTGGCATCATGACTATCTTCTTCATAAAGATCTCATAGGATAGAGATAAACCAAGAGCCATTGGATAAATCATATAAACATCCTCAGGTATGCACTTGTATATATTAATTGTATCATTGTCATGAGTGAAATTGCAGGAGGAAGGAACCTTTGCTGAAGTCATGGATCCAAAGGGATCTTAGTGCATTCAGAGAAACAACACACTCAAATTAAAGACTTCAGGTTTGATAGTTGTAATTTTCATTCCTCTAACCTATATTTATAAAAGTTTGCTACATTACAAGTAGGTGTTGTAGCTGTGACAATATTCCTTAAAATGTTTTGATTCTAGAGATGTACTCATTATTATCCTTTAGGAGATATTCTTATGTTGGTTATTTTTGTTTTATTGTTCCTGATAGGTTAACAAGAAAAGAAGATGCTTATACTTCAGAGGGAGTCACTTGACTCGGAAGGAGACAAAACTATTTGATAAAGAAGAAGAATAGAACCATCATTGAGACAACCAATGCTACAAAGCATGATCAAAATCCTTATAGAATTCCATGGGAAGAAGAATGCATGACACATTATATGTGAAGAACAAGATTCTTCACCAGACTTTGAAAAACATAACTCCTGAATAATTCTTCACCATAATTAAGCCTGAGATTGAACACTTCATCTTATTTGGGTGCCCAATGTATTTTCATGTACCCAAAGAGAAGAATTCCAAGATAGATCCTTTAGGAAGAAAGGATATAGTGAATCTTCAAAGACATCCCTATTCAAAGACAGATTGAGACAAGAAGAGACATTGTCCTTGAAGAAGAAACAATTTTTTTTAAAGACCCAGAGAATCTCAGATGGAGATTGACAGTGAGACAATACCTTCTCCCCCTTCAACAATACAGAGGGAGACATACATTACTCCATTTTATCTTGTTTCTCCAGTTGATATGTTCATAGATATTGCAGTAGGGCATAAGATGCCTACCTAGACTCACTCTGCAAGAGGCAGAGAAACATACAATCCTATCAAGGCACATTCTGAGAAAGCAAAAGAGATTTTCGAGATATCCTTCAGTCATGAGCCACTTCATTGATGTTGAGACTCCTTGTCTTAAAGAAGCAACAAGAGAATCGATATGGAAAGATGCCATAACATAATAATACCAGTATATCTTAAAATAATGATGCTTAAGATATTATTCAGGGACTCAAAAGGGAAGTCTGTGGTAACTTCTAAGTGGATCTATATGATCAAGCATGTAGTTGATGAAAGTGTCAAGAAATACAAAATGAGATATATAGCTAGAGGTTTCTCACAAACAAAGGGAGTTGTCTATGATGAGACACTTGATCCAGTGAACCTGATACACTACCATCCATGAGTTGGAAACTATATCAGATAGATAGATTCTTGATAAGTTTGGATTTCAGCAAGAGTGTTGCTGATCCAAACCTATATCATTACAGTTTTGGTGACGAGAGCCTGATCCTGATGAATTATTCAAAAAGAGTTTTGTTACAACTAATCCTTGACTTATGAATTTGAGATGAATAATCTGAGTATGATGAACTACTTCTTGGGACAAGAAGTATGACATATGACCGATAAGATTTTCCCGAGTCAAGGAAAATATACAGTGAAAATATTAAAGAAGTTTAGTATGACAGAATGAAAAATCCACTGTGATAGATTTAAATAAGAAGATTGATGATGATTCAGACAAGACTGATCCATAGATGATTGGATCACTAATGTATATGGTCAACACTAGACTTGATTCATGCCATGTAGTGAATGTGCCTAGTCATTTCAGGAGTCAATTGAGACAGACTCACTAGACAACAACAAAACATGTATTGAGATATATACGAGGCACAATTTGATATGGCCTGAGATATACCTCTAGTACAAACTTGATTTTGTAGGATATGCTGATTTAGATTGAGCAGAAAGTACAGTGAACTGGAAAAGCACATCCGGCTGATGTTCTATCGTGAAGTTTTCCATGGTTTCCTAATGTAGCAGGAAACAAAACTTTGTAGTCTTTAGTACCACAGAGGCAAAGTATATAACATCGAGTGTGCAAAGAAATGTGGCTTCAAAAGCTTCTGACAGATTTACTTGACCATGAGATGGATCCTATGATGATAACCAAGAACCGTGAGTAAAGCTCCTTGAGAACCCAGTGTTTACCGATGAATCTAAATACGATAAGATGAAATATCCTTATTTCAGAGATATGATGCAGAGGAAAATCATACACATGCAGTACTTTCTAACACTTGAGAAGATTGCAGATATCTTCACCAAATTAACTTCATGAAGAATGGCTCCCCAGTTGAGAGGGAGTGTTGATAACTCCAGCCAAGACAAAATTCAAAATACATCCATATGAGACTTGGCATGATAAATAATGCCTCCCTACCTGAGAGGGAGTGTTGATGAATGCATCTATGTGAGACATTCTCTAACTTACAAACCTATGAAGTGTGGATCATTGCAGCTATGTAAAGCCTTTCTCTCAGCTTACAAACTTGAGAGAAATACCCTAAGAAGGGTTCGTGGTTCCTACCTGAGACAGAGCTAGGAACGTGGAGATGACCTCCTCCATGAAGAGAGTGAGAAGAACTCTAGACGATTATCCAGTAGGAAAATCGATCTGATGAGTTGGACGTGCATGTGGCTAAGCACAAGGTGAACGTGTGAAATCCCAAAAGTGTTGGGCACATCGTCATGTGAACATAAATGAAGATGATGTGTTAGCCTCCTCTGAGCAGCAGAGTTGATGAGAAAAATCCATATGATTCTCCTGTGTGAGGTAGTGGGAATGGAGATCTATAGAGTGTACGTTCTTGTGGATGAGCACATGTGAATGTGTGTAGATCTGGTTCTTCTGTGTAATGCAGTGAGCCAGAGCAATGGCATCCCTATGGATGTGCCCCTAGTGGGTGTATCAGATGCTTTTCTATATGTTGTTCAAGATTCAAATCTGCCTGTAACCCTAATTGTTATGTAAAGGGTACAGGTCGCCCCCACCTTAAATTGATTAATAATAAATGTAAAAGATATATAATATTTCTAATAATAATAATAATAATAATAATAATAATTATAAATTATAAAGTGACTTAGAGAGGTCGGCCATGTTGAGCCAATAGACGCCTTTGCTGATTGGTCAAGTCTAATATAAGTAACGCATGATTCCCCATTGTGGAATCATATCTTCCTTGTGAGTTTGAAAATTTCAGCAAGTACATCTCTTTGGCAAAAAGGTGCCCACCTCTCTTGGGTGCTAGAGTTCTATGGTTTAAGAAACCTCTTGTGTGCTAGGTCTTTCTTGGAGGTGAAGGTATTTCTCTTGAAGAATATATCAAAGGATTTGGCTGGGTTTTCTTCCCTTGTTGAGAAGGGTTTCCCAGGATACTTCTTTTGTTCTTGTGTATGGTGTTTCTTCTTGTGTTCTTGGTTGCTACAACATTATTGTTTATGGTTAAGTGAAATGCTAAAATGGAATGAACTTCATTCTTAACATAGATTATGAAAAATCAACACAACTTGGGGAGAGTGTGACAAGTGTGTGGGTGAATACTCATAATTAATTTGATCTAAAAAGTTAATTATTTGTGCATGAGGACATGTGTCAGTGAGGAAATTTATATAAAACAAATGGTGTAGAAGGGGAAAGGATCTCACTTTTCATAGAACTGTTATGCTGCCAAAATTTAGTTGACTGTGTTTTACTTGTGAGAGTTGGGATTTCAAGCTTGAGAAAGAGTGGAAGGTCTTCCATGTGAGGCAAGCTTGAGAGCTATTAGGTTTTGGTTTCTTGTGTGTGGCCCCTTTGCAGCTCGGGGGGCTAAGGGGGAAGAAGAATACCCCTAGCATTTGCTAGGAGGTATCGGTGCAGTCTCTATGATTGGAAAGTGAGAGTTAAGAAGGAGTGCAAGTAGTTGAAGGACATCCTCAATTCTTCATCATCAACATTGGTTCCAATATTTTTATTTCTGTAAATTGTAATTAGAATTAAGATTTTTTGCTGCCAAATTTGTTTACACCCTATGGAGAATTGATTTTAATAGAATTGTTGCAATTGTTGTTGTGCTTTGGAAACTAAAACTTTGTATGGTCACTTTCAAGTTGATTACTTTCGAAAAATTAGAATTTAGTTGGTCATTGTAATCTATTACAATTCTGAAATTAAAACTTGTTGATTGTTGTTAAGTAATTTACAGTTCGAATTTAAATTGACATGATCGTTGTAAATAAATTTGCAACTCTGAACTTAGAAATTTATTGATTGTTTCCAAATTAATTTACTTACTTGGAAAACAAACTTTCTTATGATCGTTGTCAATTATAGTGGCAACTCCTGAATTGAGAAATTGAGTTACTAACAAGTTATTGCAATGTGAGAAATTAGAAATGAATAGGGTTGTTTTCGAGTTTTGTATTCTAGAGAAATTTATAAATCTTTATGGGAACTGTAAAATTTAATCGCCATCAGGAATTTAGAATTTGTGAGTTGCTGCGAATTTTATTTCGATCCTGAAATGAATCTTATGTAGTCGTTGAAAAATTATTTTGTAACCCTGATTTGAAATTCGTTGGGTCTTTATAAAACCCTTTTCTTTGCTAATCCAAAACTAGGATTCGTAGTCTCTTTAAAAATTTATTTGTCATTCAGTAATGCAGAAATTGATGGGATCACTGCCATTTTAAATTACAGGTCTAGACTTTTAGAATATGTCTGTATGGTCTTGTAAAACTAATTGTCAATACAAATTAGAATTACATATGGTCACTAATAAAAATCTTTTTCCATTCTGGAAGTTAGATTTTCATTGATCTTTGTAAATTAGTTGCCATTCCGGAATTTAGGATTCCGTAGGATCGCTACAAATCAAATTTCAATCCGAAGTATTAATTTTCAATTCCAAAATTTTAATGCGATGGGTTGCTGCAAATTAAAATGCAGCCCCGAAATTGAAATTTCTCATGGAAGCTGTAAAAATTTATTGCTAATTTCGATTTTGATTTTCGTGGTAATCATCGAAATTTTGTTGCAATTTATGGAAATTCAAGATAGTATAATGACGCTATAACAATAACTTACAATTCTAAATTGAGTTTTCGACATGATATCTGTTTGATTAGTTTATACACTGAAATCTAATGTATGGTCGATGTCATTTAAATTGAATTTATTTAAGCAGCGTGTAAGATGCGCTTAGTTTTGTTGATGTAACAAATTTGTTACACTCACTTATCAACGAGTTGAAATTAATTTGGTACGTAAACCTAGTACTATAATTGGCATTTACACTTATCGGATGGTATTTTTTTGTGATATATAGAATCCGACGTTGATTAATAAATTGTCCATATAATTAATTGTCTTAAAACAAATTTAGAACTCATACACCAATAGTTCTAGTTAGCAGAATGAAATATGAAATTTACGATTCCTTCAAATAGAGAGTTGACTTCCCGATCACTTTCGACCACTCTTATAGTACCCTTTCGATATTCGAATTAAGATTAAGTCACCCCCTTCTCAACGATTAAATTCAGAACTTAGACTATGAATTTGTTTGAGATTAAAGTCAATAGAGTATATTGATATTCAATGAAAGAACAAATCTATATTGTCATATTATGTATAATTATGGTCGGGGTACATGGAAAATTAAACATGAATCCTAATCAAGTATCATTCAAAGAACAATTTTTAGGATTAATAGTAAAACACATAAGGTTTTCATTAAAATTGATTTATTTATAAAATTATAACCGTTTGAAAATAAAGAAATGAAATATTATGATGAATTAGTTCTTTAAGTTGACTTCTCTTATTTGATTATCGGGTGCCTCTAGTCAACATTGATTTAAGAGATTATAATAGAATAAATAAAGTATGATGAATTAGTTCTTTAAGTTGGCTTCTCTTATTTGATTATCCGGTGCCTATACTCAACATTGATTTAAGAGATTATAATAGAATAAATAAAGTAAGAAGGGTTGGAGTATTAATTGGGGAAGTGATATCTTTATGAATTAAAAGTTGAGAAATTTAAACTGCCAATACATTAATTTATTATTTTTATTATTCTTCCTTCGTAAGGTTTGTTGTCATTTAATCCTTAAGCTTTACTTATGGAAAAAAGAAATGGAGAAATGGTTAACATGTATTGGTTCAAATATATATCATATCGTTATCCAAAATGGATTGTTATATGTTAAGTTTACAAAGTGGATTATTACACTGGCGTGTTATGATATTAGTGATGATTTTGTAATGAAATGGACTAGATAATTGAATAGTTCTTATGATGTGAATTGATTGAAGAATTGACGAATTTTGTACTGGTATAAAGAGTTATTGAAGGAATTTTATTTGTGTTATGATTAAGAACCTTACCATCAATTTATTCTTAGTCTAGGGTAGAGTCAGTTATGGGAGTAGATACCTCCATGTTCCTCAGAATAGTCGTCAGTCTTGAGACCTTAAATGGTCAAAAATGATCAAAGGAATCTTGAACTTGAGCGTTGATTATGTGTCTTGAATGTCCTAACCTTGTAGAGTAGGTTGGGTGGATAGAAATCCTTGTTATCTTGATGTGATTTGATTGATCTATTTGTTGTAATTGATTCCTTGTTTTGTAATGATGTAGACGAGAATAGAAAGTGTAACTATTGATGTATGTTAATGTTGTGTATCCTTGTTCTAATTGATGTTGTTTTTTTAAGAATTTTTTTTTACCACTACTGTACTCACTTACATTGATGTCATAATAGAGGGGAAATTACATATGGTATAAGAGCGGGTTCAACCCTGTGATGTTGGACCGTTACGTCTTCCATTGTGTTGAATTAAATGATTAATGATGTATCACTAATTAATTTTTAAAAATTTCCATGCAGGTAATCATGGTTAGAGGACACAGGAGAAGTAGATGACATGTTGGAGGAAGAGGTGTGACACCTTCGATAGTATCCACGCCAAAGGGATCTAACCCTCAGGGAGATGAGAAAACTATTGAGCATGAGCAAGTTGTAGTTGGAGATGTGGTAGGTATGATGAGATCCTTCAAGAGGATGTTTGAGGCGTTGATCAACCACCTGGATCGAGATGAGGGAAGATCATATGTGACCAATGAGGGTTCACAATGCACACCAACTAGTAGTAGTACTATACACAGAGAACTCGAGAAGGTGAATTTTCATGAGTTATGAGGAGACACGAATGACTTAGCTTCTAAGGCATGGTTGGAGAACATGGAGATTTGATTCGGACTTCGTGATTACACCTCCAACATGAAGGTCTGCATGGTAGTATTCCAACTAAAAGGGAGTGATCTACTTTGGTGGAAGACACTCCTACCTCAACTAAACATGGTTGTTGAATACATGTCATGGGACATGTTCGAGGAATAATTCCAGGAGAGGTACTTGTTTGAGTAATTCATTGAGTTCCAACTTGATGAGTTCAATTCCTTACGATATGGTAGTCTTACGGTGCCAGAGTATGAGGCCAGGTTCATGGAGCTACTTAGGTATGCTCTACATATTAACATAGAGAAGTTAAAGGTCAACAAGTTTTTGTTCGTCTTTAACTTCAACATTTGTGCAAAGGTGAGGATCCTAATACCTCAAACATTGCACGATGCAATGCAGAAAGCCCTGATGGATGAGGAAGATATAAACAATGGGGGTCAAGGAAATACTCCTTCTAGACCGACTAGAAAGACGACATTAGGAGAAAAATAACATTAGAAACTAGTCAGACAAACTTATGGGCATCGAGATACACCCAAAGGACCTATGTTCTCGACACCGCGATAACAAACTCCCCAATAGAGGACTCCTTACAGAGGACCACAAAAAAAACAACAACGTCGTCTGCAACAACGACAACATTTTAGGCATGTTCAACAGAACAAACTAGGATCGCAGACTGTTAGGCCAACAACTTCTACTTCGGGGACCAGGAGCACTGGACCGAAGGATGGATGCTGGACATGTGGAGGGCCACATTACCAACAATATTGTTTGATTGATAAGGCCAAAGTGGTTGGATCATCAAGACCCACTACAATTGGAGATTTGGGTAAGGCCCACAAGATACATGCAATAGTGAAAAACTGCCAAGATGAGCACCAATGCACTATGCTCGAGACATCAGGTATGATCGCCGATCAAACCTTTAGTATTTTGGTAGATCCAGGATATACAGAGAGATTTATTTCTAGTGTAGTGCTTAAGAGAATTAAGGTAAAGGCAGTCGAGCAGGACGAGTTTAGATACGTGGAAATGACATCAAGGGCCAAACATAAAGTTGGAGGAAATATTATGGACTGTAGCATTAAATTGGGATATTTTGTAACGAAGGAAAACCTATAAGTCACGATATTAGGATTTTATGACATAATGATAGGCATGGACTGGTTGGAATCGCATAATGCAATACTTAACTGTAAGAAAAATTGTTAAGCTTGACATCTGATTTGGGGCAGAGTAGAGTGATTGTAGGAAGAAACCAGGGGGTGTCTCTGAGGTTTATTTCTTCCATACAATTGTAGAAGAGTATGCACAAGGGATGAAATTTATATGATATCTTAGAGATAAATGAAAAGGGTGAGGTGGAAGGACTAGAAGATCTTCATGTAGTACAAGATTTTGTAGATGTATTTCCAAAAGAGTTTTCAGGTTTACCGCCTAAAAGAGAGTTGGAGTTTACAATAGACTTGAAAACTGGAACTTAGTCGATAGCGAGAACGCCTTACTGGATGTCAATGCCTGAATCATAGGAGTTGTTGGATTTGGGAATTATACATCTTAGCATATCATCATGGAGTGCACTAGTGATTTTTGTTAGAAGGAAGGATGGGTCATGGGGGCTTTGTATTGATTATCGTAAATTGAACAAAGCGACGATCAAGAACCAGTATCTGTTGCCAAGGATAAATGATTTATTTGATCATATGAAGAGAGAAACTGCATTTTCTAGGATCGACTTGAGATCATGATATCACCAGTTACAGATTAAGGAATAAGATATCCCTAAGACCACATTTAAGATGAGATTTGGACACTATGAGTTCACCGTTTTTCCTTTTGGACCGACAAATTCCCCAAGAGTGTTCATGAGCTTGATGAATGAGGTATTCCATGAATACTTAGACAAGTTTGTTAAAGTAGTCATCGATGATATATTAATTTATTCTCGGACGAGAGAAGAGCATGACAAACACTTGCGATTGGTTTTACAATGTTTGCGAGAAAACAAGTTGTACAGGAAGCTGTCAAAGTGCTCTTTTTACCAAAAGGAGATTCATTACTTGGGACATATCATATCTGGTGAAGGTATCACTATGGATCCAACGAAATTAGAGGCTATTATGGAATGGCCAACACCAACAAACGCAGAAGAATTACATAGATTTATGGATTTAGCAGGATATTACCAATGGTTCGTCGAATATTTTTCGAAGATAACAAAACCAATCATGGAATTGCAGAAGAAAAAAAAGAAGTTCGTATGGACAGAAAAATGCACAAAAGCATTTCAAAATCTCAAGGAGTTTTTAACGACATTACCGATACTAAAATTCACTGACATGGACAAAGAATTCTTGGTATGCACAAATGCATCCAAGGAAGGTTTAGGCAGAATTTTGATGCAAGAAGGTCGAGTGATTGCTTACATTTCAAGGAAATTGAAAAGGCACGAGGAAAACTACGCAACACACAACTTGGATTTATTAGCAATTGTATATGCCTTAAGAGTATGGCGACATTATTTAATTGGACAAAAATTTGAATTAAAGACATATTATTGCAGTTTACAACATATTTTTACGTGGAGTTATCTAAATGCACGATAAAGGCATTGGTCAGAACTACTTAGAAAATATGAATTTGAGATTACTTACATTAAAGAAATTGTGAACATAGTAGTAGATGCGTTGAGTCAGAGACCACACATATTCTTGGTAATACCTCTTAAGATGAATCTTAGAGAAAATATTCTAACTTTACAGATACACAATGACTTGTACAAAAAAGAAGGATTCTATTGGAAAAAATACCATGATGTTACCAAAGTTTGAAGGTTATTCATAGGACAACGATGAATTGTTGAGATATAATGATAGAATTTACATACCGCCTAACGACGAATTAAAAAGTTTGATCTTAAGTGAATCTCATCGAGCGGTGTATATGGCTCATCCAGGAGTCATGAAGATGAAGGCATACCTTAAGCCTTTATTCTTTTGGAAAGCAATGCAAGTGGACATAGTTAGTTACGTGGAAAGATGTTTAGAATGTCAACAAGTGAAGGCTCAACATAGACATCCAACATGACTCTTACAAACACATGCTATTCCTGAATCGAAATGGGAGGTCATTTCGATCGATTTTATTGTTGTATTTCCACTGATGGTAAGGAGACACGATTCAATTTTTGTGGTAGTCGACTCTCTGACGAAGAGTGCACATTTTATTCTAGTGTGTACGACGTATCAGGTTCCAGACATAGCTAGAGTATTTGTTAGCGATATCATGAGATTACATGGTGTTCCAAGAAGGATCATATCCGATCGAGGATCATTTTTTATAGGACAATTTTGGACTAGCTTCCAAGAGGCATTGAGAATACAATTGAATCTTAGTAAAACATATTACCCTGAAATAGATGGAAAAACAAAAAGAACAAACCAGATCTTAGAGGATATGCTTCAGATGTAAGTGATGGATCAACAAAAGTGTTGGGAGTAATTTTTTCCAATGGTAGAGTTTGCATACAACAATAGTTACTGGAGTATGATTAAGATGGCACCGTTTCAGTTTCTTTACGGGCAACCATGTCTAAAGTTGTTGAGTTGGGATGACTTGAGGATAGGGTCCTGGTGGGACCAGAAGAGATCCAAGAAATGGAAGAATAGATGCAATCAATAAGATATGGGATTAAAGAAGCACATGATCGAATTTTTTTTTATGTTGATGTGCATCGCATTGATCGCAGTTATGAAGTTGGCAATAGATTTTTCTTGCAAGTAAAACCGCATAAAAGTTTGATCAAGTTTGGAAAGGTGTTAAACTTTCTTCTAGGTTTGTGAGAGCTTTCGAGGTTGTGGAAAAGAAAGGACCCGTGGATTTTTTTACTAGCCTTGCTTAATTCTTTGAGACATATGCATGATGTATTTCATGTATCTGTTTTATGAAATTATATTAGTGATCCATCACATGTTATTGACATGAGTTATTTGCAGGTGTCAGATGAGGGCGCTCTCATGGGAGAGCCAATCTTCATTCTGGACCATCGCTTTCGACAACTATGACGTGAATATTTGATCAGGGCAAGGTCTAGTGGGACAACTATAGTCCACACTCGGCTACCTCAGAGGATGCATACGAGATTCGTGAACAATTTTCTTATTTGTTTTATATATTAGACATTTATATCTATGTCAGATACGTTTATTTACTTGCATTTATATACTGTAAAAACTTCAGGACGAAGTTTAAAACAAGAGAGGGTGTATGTAATATCTCGTACTATTGATCATACTTATATTGACATATTCTTTTAGGACACTTGCATGTAAGTGATCCCGTTATGGTACATTATGATTTCATTTCGATTATGTGTTATTTATGATGATGATGATGTATTGTGATTTAATGATTATTTTAGATGTACATGTAGTGACATATATTATTGACGATTTTTCCTGAGTGTGTAAGACATATGACAGGGTATGGATGATGATGGCATCAATGGATCTCCTTGGACTCTGGATTGAATCAGGGAGTGGATTGTATTTGTTTGAATATTTCATTTTATGCACATATGATATATGATTGATATATATATATATATATATATATATATATATATATATATATATATATATATATATATATATATATATATATATATGGATTTTAATACTTCTTTTGTTAGTGGATGCAAGCTTGACAATGCTTGCTAATAAGACTCACATAAGGAGTAAAGGGGTCATGCATGGGAACTAGACATTGAGGGAGATGTGTGGCAATGTCTCTGTCATAGACTACTAGCACTCCCACCATGATCTAAACTGTAGGTTAATGATTACCTAGTTCAAAGGGTCTACGATGTCGTGGGGGTAGACTGAGACAATGGCTCACAAAGATTCTTAAGGCTCGTGCAATAAGGAGGAGTCCTTATTCCTTAGAAGCCCTTAGTCTCTCACAAGGTTGATTGAGTGGAGTGTTGACTCCAAGGGTGGGACAAACTTCCAAAACCAGTCAAACGCGAGTGGAACTCTTGGAAACCATAAGTGCGTCTTGAAGGGCACGTCGCGAAATTCAAAATATGAGTCAAATAAATCTAGGTGTCCTAGGAAACATTGAAATGGTTAGACCTTGTTAAAATAAAATAGTTAATTAGTTAGTAAATTATAAACTGAGAAACCTAACAAGAGTCTAAGCCTAAGTATAATTTTAATTAAATGACTAATTAAAAATATTAAATAAATTCAAAGAATTGAGATAAATCAAATTCTAGGAAAAAGTGAGTAAAATCTAAAGGTTGGATAAAATGAACATGTGTGCATGTGCAAGATACCAGATATATAAAATATGCAGAACAGAAACAAAATGCTAGAAATAACAGAATAACAGTAAAATATCCAGCATAATCTTCACAATACACAGAAATGATATACGAAATAGCAACAGAAATAGCACTTGAACAGAAA
>ML780979.1:234639-278382 GCA_009831015.1 Picea engelmannii | reverse complement strand
AAGGGGGTCTACCGATGCCTCCGCATCCTCAAGGTCACAAACCTGCACACTCAATAAACTGAGTCAATAGCACCCGTCTACATGAATAGTAACACATCATATCATCTGTCAATCTCATCATAATCACATATATAAGGTCCAACGTCAAAAAGGGTCCTGATCACTTGCGAGCAAGTGTCCTCAAAGAATAAGTGGTCTCAGTGCGCCAGAGCGGGATGTTACATTTTATTCTTCCTCAATTCCTTCTTAGCTACAGTCTTTTCCCTTTTTGAACTATCATATCTTGTAACAACTGATAGCCAAATATAATGTCCATGTTCCTGTAAAAATACTTCTGTCCTTATGCTCCACATCTCATACTTAAAACCATTATGACCATTAAACAATAGTACTCCATTCTCAGAATAATCCATGATTTCCTTGCAGTGGTTAAACTGTTGCCTGAAGGAACCGACTCTGATACCAATTGTTGGATTACTGAGAGGGGGGGTGAATCAATAATAGAGAAATAATAATCATTTTTAACCATATAATCCAAGTGTTATATCAATGTAGCATTAACATCCAATAACTGCAGAGTAAATAAGCAACGGACAAATGAACAATCATACACATACACAGTACACCAATGTTTTACGTGGAAGCCCAAAGCGGGAGAAAACCACAGAACAATTTTGCTTATATGTCTTGAAGAACTACATTCATTAGAAGCACCGACTTCCTTTGTTTTCCAGCTGCAACTAGAAGGAGGCTCCAACCCCCTAGTTTCTCAGGCTACAACCCAAGGGAAGCTCCAACTCCCTAATTATATGACTACAACCGAAAGGAGGCTACAACCCCCTATGTTCTCTGGCTACAACCAAAAGGTGGCTACAACCACCTATACTTTCCCTGTCCAACCGCCTTGACGTATAAGTATAATGATGGAACCACTGTCACACTATCACTATGATATATATTAATGTAAACCTGTACCAATCAACCTGTAATCAACCTGTACCATAAACAAGTGCATCAACCATGCACCAATATGTACAAAACCTATACCATGAACAAGTGCATCAACCATGCACCAAACCTGTACAAAACCTGTACCATGAGCAAGTGCATCAACCATGCATAAAAAATGTATCATGAACAAGTGCATCAACCATGCACTAAACCTGTACAAATAACTTGTCACAACAACCTGTCCAAACAACCTATCACAACAACCTATCTCATCAATATTATCAACAAAATCAGATCTTCTCACCAAGATCAATCACCAAGACAAATCTAAAAGATGTGCATCAACCAACCATAACACAACAACTCATAATCATCACCAAGATCAATATGTGCTTCTAATAATATACCAATACAAGTATGCAACATCATCCATAAACCATGTGTCAACAATACTTATAACAAGTGTCTCCAACCATGTACCAAGTATGTACCAATCATGTATGAACTACTCATCAACTATGACTCATCAAGATGTAACAACATAATCAACTATACACCTCATGTATGTTCCAACTCATCAACTACTTGTCTCAACCATGTACCCAACATCTACCTTAACCAAAATCCCTCATCAATTTAATCATCCAAATATGATTTGTAACTCTGTAATAGACCTAGTGTATATGATCACATACCTGCAAACCTTCCTTAACTTTCACAACAAGAGACTAACATTTTCAACAAAATTTTCTTTAGTCTCACATGACTAGTTTGGGATTAGTCAACAACCCTAACTTGAAATAATCATAACTATGTACCTGTAATGAAAAAATATCAGAAAATAGTACACAATCTTCTTCAGTTTGTTTTATGAAATTCATCCAGGTGTAACTACTTGGAACCTCTAAGAAAATGAGTTATAGAAAAAATGGCATGCCTTGTTGAATTTTGGCTTATTCTAGAGAGCGACCTTGTAGAGTGTGCTCTGCACAGAATATTCGTTGAATGGAACTAAAAATGTTACACAGAATACTACAGACTATACTCTAACCAACACATTTTGTCTTACTAAATTTGGATATGTTATGAATAAGTTATGACGTTTTTATCCAAAACACATGTTTTAGACTAGTTACAGGACTAGCCACAAACCCTATTTTCCACGGAGTGTAACTCCAAAAATACAACGACCCACAAGATGAAATGTTTACCACAGATACTTGGATATGTTTTCTCAATGGAATTTCAATTTCACGGTCTGAATCATTCTAGAAACAAATTTATTGTGAAAATGGTGAGATGACCTGTAAATAACATACCTTAGAAAGCATCATCAAAAGAATTTATCCTCTGTTGAATTCTGGCCTTCTTTTCTTCACCTCCCCTCTGAAATTCGGCCTAGATATCCTTTGGTTACCTCAGTCACCTATATATATTCAATATTCTCAAGTGTGATATCAAATTAGAGAGCCTTGCCTCTTATTTATACTCTCCAAATATCTTCCTTAGAAGCATCTTCTAGGTCACTTAACCCATTTCTAGGTCACTTAACCTGTTTTCCTCATTTTTAGGGTTAACCTCTTTCCATAATTAGAAAGTTTTCCATTACTTCAACATTTAAATATTCCTCATTGACTTTGTCACCTCACTTTTTCATTTAAATAATATTCTTTGGTTTTGTCACTTCACTTTATTATTTAAATAATCCTTCCTGACTTTGTCACATTACTTTATCATTTAAATAATAATTTCTTCTTTGCAAGATCTTTGACTTCTTTAACCTTTTGGGGCTTCAAGCCAACATATGAAGGTCCTCCAACTTCGTAAGGCCATAACTCTCAAACCGTGAGGAGTTATGTGACATTCCACATACCACCAGAAATGGCATGACATGTACTATCCATATATAATAGTATTTCCTTCAAACATATCAAAAATTATACCATTATCCATCAAACAAACTTGGGTCCATTACCCAAACTCAGTTTCTCCAACTTCTTATGGCCATAACTCTCTAACCATGAGGATTTATGTGACATTCCACATACCACCAGAAATGGAATGACACGTAATATCCATATAGAATAGTCTTACCTTAAAATATATTAAAACTCATATCATTATACATGAAACAACCTTAGGTCCATTACCCAAACCTTTGTGCTATTGGAATTTCTCCAAGGGTTGACATCAATCTACAATATCACTCTCCAATAGTTGACATCAATGACAACCAACAATCCATACAAACTATCCATCAACCTAATCCAATTGTCTGACAATGTATAATTATGGTTGGGGTACATGGAAAATTAAAGAGGAATACTAATCAAGTATCCATTCAAAGAATATGTTTTAGGAGTAATAGTAAAACACAATATTTTCATTAAAATTTATTTATGTATAAAATTCTAGTGATCCAATTGGATATTGGTGGCCACCCACCTATTCCAATTGGCTTGTCTTGTCAGTTTTTAGTAAAACATGTTCTTTTGTACTTCCTTGTAATTGTGGATTCTACACTTATAGGGATGTCTAAATCCCTACACATATTCCATGTGGATACTGGTGGCCTCCCACCTAATCCAACTATCTTATTTTGTATGTTTTCATTTGAGCACGTCTTGTTGTACTTCCAGGGTCGTTTTGGGTCCCTAAACAATGTCTTTTAGTATCACCACAATCAAATTGTAGACGGATTTAGAGTTTGATGGCGTAATAAATATTTCTCAAAAATACCTTTTCAACGGGCTATCATGCGCCTAAAACGGAGATCGTATGCAAAAGTTACGATCTCGGGAAGTTAATGTACTAACTTACCCAAATGGGGCCCACACGACTTTTGGCGTTTCATCTCCTAGGGTTAGGTTTTTGGATGTATAGGGTTTTGGAATTATTTTTTATCATAAAAAGGCCTTCAAAGCCTCATTGTAATATCTTCTTGCGCATGAGCATATTCGTCACATCTCTTCTCAGAGATAAAGCTGCCACCATTCTAGCAAGTCTTGCACTCTATATTTTTACAGTCTCTTTACAATTCTTTCATTAATAGAAACCAAGTGTTGTTGTATTTCTTTGTTTATGGCAATTTTCATGAGTGTTTCATTATAATATCTTTTCTTTCATTTCATTTCAAAAATAATCCGGATCATATAGCCTTTTGAAAATATAGAGATGAAATATTATGATGAACTAGTTCTTTAAGTTGACTTATCTTATTTGATTATTTGGTTCCTACACTTAACATTGATTTAAGATATTATAATAGAATAAATAAAGTAAGAAGGGTTGGATTATTAATTATGGAAGTGATATCTATTTATGAATTAAAAGTTGAGGAATTTAAACTGCCAATAGATTAATTTAGACTTTTTATTATTCTTCCTTGATAAGTTTTGTTGCCATTTAATCCTTAAGCTTTAATTATGGAAACAAGAAATGCTTAACATGTATTGGTTCAAATATATATGATATCATTATCCACAATGTATTTTTATATGTTAAGTTTACAAAGTCGATTATTACACTGGCGTGTTATTATTTTAGCGATGATTTTGTAATGAAATGAACCAGATAATTGAATAGTTATTATGATGTGAATTGATTGAAGAATTGACAAATTGTGTACTAGTATAAAGAGTCATTGAATGAATTTTATTTGCATTATGATTAAGTACCTTATCATAAATTTAGCCTTAGTATAGGTTAGAGTCAGTTATGGGAGTAGATACCTCGATGTTCCTAAAAACAATTGCTAGTCCTGAGACCTTAAATGGTCAAAATAGTTCGGATGAATCTTGGACTTGAGCACTGATTATGTGTCTTGGATGTCCTAACCTTGTAGGGTAGGTTGGGCGGATAGACATCCTTGTTATCTTGATGTGATTTGATTGATATATTTGTTGTAATTGATTCCTTGTTGTGTAATGATGTAGATGAGAATAAAAGGTGTAATTATTGATGTATGTTAATGTCGCATATCCTTGTTCTAACTGATGTTTTTTTTTATTTTTACCACTACTGTACTCACTTACATTGATGTCGTAACAGAGGGGATGTTACAAGATGTAACAAAGTGTAACACAATGTGACATTACCAATTTTCTATATGAAAGAGCACTATCTCTTTGGTGATCGAATTGTGATAGAAGGGGAAAAAAAAATATAACAAATTTCTCTAATGAACTTGATATGGAACATAATGCTTTGAAGGCTCATAATGATAGTCCATATAGAGAAGATCTTGTTCAGAATGAAGAAAATCAGGACCAAGATGAGAACTGCAAAATTGATATACCACAACATTTTATCTAATCAATATATATGAGGGCCCAGGGGACACGTATTTTGGTATTCACGTTCCATTGGTGGTGCAAGAAATAATGAATGGAATAACACAAATGATGTAATTCGTGTGATTCATTGTTCCTCTATTTTTGGAGTAGGTTGGAAATTCTTTATCATAGCAAGATTACAATATTCCAATTTGAGGTTGAATTTAAGGTAAAATAGGTTCTATATTTTTTATTGTAACGTTGGAGCTACTTTTCCTTGATGCAAGTTATTTTAAGATTGATGTTTTGATATTTAACTATTACATTGTCTCTTTCTTGTATGTGACAGAAAATGAAGCTAGAATTTGATGAAGTTGGGACCTATCTCTTCACATAGATATTGTCCTAGCAATGATGGGTAAATAAATAATTTAACAAGACTTCTCCTAAGAAAGAATGAACTTATTCAATTAGATGGAATTTATTTGATGTCTGGCTCTAATATCTTGGTAAATTTTAATGGTTTGTTTGTTTGTTGTATTTTGAAGCATTTTATCAAGTTTGAAATTTAGGGTTTATTTTGGTTAAAAAATTGTGTTAGTTCCTTGAACATTTCTAGTTCTCATTTGATGTTTGACTGAACCTGTAATATCCCCCGGTAGTGCCCCAATTTTATTATGAATTGTAATCATGTTTATAGGCTGGTGAGCCAAGTGTATATAAGTTGGTAGGCTTATGTGTTTATTAGGCCGGAGAGCCTAAGTGTTAAAGGCCAGAAGCCCGATTTTATACATGTAATTATGAAGATCATTAATAAAATATAAACATCATTGCATGCAGACCAACCATGAAGAAAGAGTGATGGTGACTAAGCTTCCACAAGGTTGGGTAATGGAGGAGGCTAAGTGTGTGGGCTTAGGGGCTAAGCTAGGGAGCTTAACTCTAAAGGGGATAATAATTTATTATGATTTCCTAAAAGGCTAAGGTGGTCGATTGACCAAGTGTTGTCCCAAGTTCCTGGGAAAGGAACGTATGCAAAATGGAGTGCATGCAGCTCTAGAAAGATAGATATCGACCTGGGCGCATGTAGTTAAAGCTGAAGAAGTCAACCATGTTGGGGGTTCGCTCTTGCATTCTCCCATCCTCTGCTTGGGTTCACTTCCCATTCTTCCAACCTCCATGTGAGTTCACTGGGGATTCGACCATTCAGAGTCTGAACCCATTTTTCCTCTGCAATCGACCTCTGCATTGTTTCCTGGTCACGAACCCAGTGAGAACCTGCAGGAAAATCGATGGAATGAGCCACGTATTCCGTGAATCCCGAGCATCCCGTATATGTTTGTGCTACGTGGTGTTGTAACTGTGGGTTGTTGTGGTCACGTAGCTCCTGGACTGAGTTTGGCTTGTTGCCTTTTGTCATTCCTGTGTGAATGAGTGTTGAACCACTACTGTTGTTGTCACTTAGCTAGAGCTCAGTCGAGGAGTGTGCTGAAGAAGTGGGTTGTCAGGTCCGTGGTAGAAGAGGTAGGTTGTCATGCCTGTGAGAAACTCTCTCTAGGTGAGAGATTCTGCTGAGAAGTGGTTTTCTCCCAGAGAGATTCCAGCACCAGCTATGAAGATCTGAGAATTCCTAATTCGACCTGTTGCCGAGACCCAGAGAGGGATATGAAGCACTGATGGACTGTGCTTGTGAAGGTGTATACTCTCAGGTGGAACAAGCATGTGGGGAATGAGAGTCCGTGAGTAGTGGGCGTAAGAAGGCTCCTTGAGAGAATCCTTTCGGTTGCATTGTGCAGTGTTCTGATAACCTCAGCCTAGTCTAGGATTCCCTTGCCCTGGGTGGAGCTTAGTCCCATCTCGGGGGTGACCCACTATTGAGCGTGATGAGCAACGTGGTATATGGTTGGGAGGTTCGTGGAAGGTCTGCACATGGTTGGTGCTCTTCTAATAAAATATAAGTACCACTTTTATGTTCATTTACATGCTGTGTAGTGTTACATATGTTGTAAATGATGAGTATTGCCTCTATATGTTGTATATGATGCATGTGTAGGCTTACTATTATTTTCTCATTATTTTGTTATATATATGTAGAATAGTCATTCTATTTTTATATGGATATGTATGTTTTTCCACAAGTATCTCTGTGTGGAATAGCCCAGTAGTTTAAGGTTGGAGCTATCACATATCATAATAGAGTAGTAGAGCTGCAAGAGTGGTGGCATTTCCCGACTTGTTGGTGGTCGAGGATGTTACAATATGGTATCAGAGATTTAAAAGTTAAGTTAAGGTTGTGTTGGTAGCATTTCCCTTTCTTTGGAGGGCCAGGGATGTTACAAAATGGTATCATATCTTTAAAGGCTAAGTTAAGGTTGTGTTGGTAGCATTTCCTAGTATTTGGAAGTTCGGGGATGTTACAAAATGGTATCAGAGCATGGTTACAACACTGAGCTTGGATGGGCCATGTTAGTGGAAGCTAAAGCAAAATTTTCAGAAAGAATTGTTGTCAAAGTAGACAATTCGAGTTCTGACCCATGGTTTCAACACCGACCCTAGATGGGATGGATAAGTAGTCATTGGACCCAAGGTTTAAGGTGGAAATTGTGTATGGAGAAACCAATTTCAAACCTCATAACATTCCTGAGTGCCAATATATTACCTTGGCCATGTTAAGAATCTCAAGAGGAGTAGTGATATCATAAAACCATGACAGAAGTGGTGTTAGACCACAGAGTAATGTGTGAACTGGTGAGGTAATGAATAAGTTACAATTGTTTCTCTCATGTGAGTTGCGAGTGCAAGGAGTGCACAGGATGAACTCTGTGTTGAGTTTTGAGAGAGATAGAGTCATTGAGAACTATGTAGGGCTCTACTAGGTGGGCATCGAGCAAGTGCAAGTGTGCCCAGAGAGAACTCTTTGTCGAGTTCAAATAGAAGAGTATCAGAGGAATATAGTCACATAGTTGTTGAACACTCTATAGAAAACACTCAGCAAGGTATTCTTTGAGCAGAAGGCTTCCAGGAGGGCACAAATGTTTCCTTTGAAAGGAAACAAAAGGGCCGAGACCCTTAGGAGACTGAGTAACTCAAAAATATTAGAAGAGATAACGCTTATGTGAGCGAAGATGAGACCCAATAGACAGACTCGAAGGAGGAGCAAAGGTCGAAGCCTTTGAATACTTAGAAAATATTCTAAGTCAGAAGAGATCTGAACTATTGTAGGTAGATCTCGGTCGTCCATTTAAAAGCATCATTAAGATAATGAGATCGATGGTCACCTTGCATTGTGGGGATAGAAGGTGCTCGAGCTTTACGAATTAGAGGGTGGGCCGCAATCCAAACCACAGTTTTGGAAAAAGGACGTGTGTAGGCTCAAGGTCAATTGCGAGACAAAAAATAGTTTGGTCTCAAACCACATTTGAGCATGCCCGCAATCGTGTGTTTGCGTGAGGTCACCACCCAAGGTGACCTCTAAGGAGGAGCCTAGACTGTTAGATCAACGTCCAATAGAACAAAGAAAGCATAAAGGAGAGGAAAGATACCATTCATTGGGTCTGAGCACGAAGGACCAGCAACCGTTGGATCTGGAGGTAAGTGTGTGAGACTTAACCCTTGTGTGCGCAGGAGAGTGGGATTGTCAAAGTCTCGAAGTGATTTGGGACCATCCATCATCAAGGATGAAAGGTGGCCAAAGATCCATAACTCGGGAGAGAAACAATTCGATAATTTGTGGTTGGGAAAGATACGAAATCGTTGAAGCCCGAAGTGTGGAAGCCACCTATGATCGTTGATCATGTAGGAGGGTACATGTCAACAGATCGTGAACTTCGGGTGGAAACACTCCGGGAGAACGCGAAGGAAAAAAGTTTGAAAGCGTCGAAGTCCCGAAGGAGATCTCAATATTTGATCGATAAGGGAACCGAAGGACCGTTGATCTAGTTAAAAAGACTAAAGTATTGAAGCGAGAGCAGACCCATTGATTTAGAAGTATGTGTGGCAAACGATCTGCCATTTCGGAGAAATCTCTCCAGAAGAAACGAGAGGTTGAGAAATGAAACTCCCGAAGGCCGGATTCGTGGAGGAAATCGTAGCCGCACATCTGTAGTGACAGGTGTTAGCGGATCTTCCACTTCATAAGAGAGCTACTGAGGAGGGAGCGTGAGTTGAGAGTTGAAACTCCGGAAGACCGGAAAGCTAGAATCAATCATAATCGTTGGTTTGGAAGAGAGCTACGTGACGACAGATCATGGGGGTCTGAGAAGGCACGTGAAAGATAGTAATGGAGGATAGATAGTAGTTGTTGATCACATATCATTGCTGAAAGAGAGAGATCGACGGATGATCTAGATTGTGGATCCATAACTTGCTTGGATGTTAAAAATATGAGAGTGAGCCACAATTTATACCACGGTATCATCGAAGGCACATGTGGCAGCTGTAGGTGAATTGCATGGTGAAAATTGGGTTGGAATAAAACCACTCTTGCCCATGCCCACAATCACAGCTTTCCATGAGGTCATAGCCCATGATCTTAAGAAGGAAAGGGCTAATGAAAAAGGGGCTAGCACCTAAAACTTGGAGTTTTGGAAGTGTACGAGAATATCCCGCGAGTCTATCAGGACCTACGCCTAAAGGAGGAAGGGGGGCTACATATAATTGTTTTGGGTTCAATAAGGAGCCTAAAGGGTCGATCCAACTCAAAAGGAAGAAATATCCTAGACACAGAGGTCGTGCAGCCCCGAGGAAAGTAGGGGGGGTCTGCACCAATATGGATGCGTAATTTTGCAGATGTACATGCTTGGATATGCATATAACATGTTGGTGAATTTAGAATAGTTTGTTATTATGAAATAATGTTTGAGTATGACTAAAGGATGGATTATGTATTCAGGAAAAATGATAGAGCAGGGTTAAATATGTGGATGTTTTTGTTGTTTATAATTTCCATCGAGGTGAAGACCTATGAGGATGGCAGGAATGGTGATCAAAATGATGAAGGGGGAAGTTTGTGAGATTATACAAGTATTAGTTAGTCATACAACAACAAGTAGGCTGGTAAAAACCAGGCAGGTATGCATTTAGTTCTGTTGATGCATACATGTTGAAGGGGATCGAGGTAAGGATTCCCTCAGTTAATTTTTCAGTATTTAAATTGATATGTAATGGCTGAAGGCCTAGAGTGTGTAAGTGTTGTTGATGCTAGAATGCACTTAGATAAAATGTCAGTTGCATTTTATGCTATGATTGGTTATGGGATCATAACCAGGTTAATTCAGGAGACATACTCCTTATATAACAATGAATAACCATAGATCCATGAGTGACAACCCAAGAGGTTGGAGGTATCACTTGAATCTATGATGGTAAGGTAAAGGAAGGACTTTCAGTTAACTCTATGCAGCTAGCAAAAGAGAAGAGGAGAGTACAAGAAAACCTCAAGTACTAAAGTATTTCGTTGGGAAGGGGCTAAAGAAGTTCAATCCTAAAGAGTAACTAGATGTTGAAGAATCCAGAGTCTATAAAACAGCTTGGTGTGGAATTTGATTCATCCAAGTATGAGATTGAGTTAGTTGGACCCAGGAAATTAACAAAAGTTGAAGGTTAATATCGTCTTAGTTTGGGACTATAAATGCAAAGGCAACCAAGAGTGATTTGGCTAGAAAGTGCTCAAGAAAAAAATAGTCGTGTACAGTGACTACAATGAGAGCACAAGAAGATTCAGGAATCCAGGAAGAATTGAATACTTCTGGGATCAGCAAGAAAAAAATTTATATGGAGAAAGAAGTTGTTGCAATTTCTGTGGCAGCAAGTATGTTATGGCTTGTTGGGTCAGCCAGAGGAAATAATGTTTTCTTGTTTGCAAGTGTTGTTGGTGATGTTGCTACATAAGGAGGGAAGCAACAAAAATATGAAGTGTTGGTTATAATTTTGATAAAAGAAGCATGGAAGCTTCTACTGTCATCAAACTTTTAGGTAGTATAAAATTTACTAATGGCAGTCATGCAGGTATGATTTTTTATTACTCTTTTTGCATAATTGCTTAAACAAAATTTAGGTAAGAATTTCCTCGGCCAGAGTTATTTTATCAAATCACATGATTATATTATTGAATGCATACCACTGGATGTGGTAAAGGATGGATGCCTGTATTAATTCAAAGCTTCTTAGCTTTGAATGTACACACTGACATAGTAGAATGTCATGTTAATTTGGTTATGGGGTGATAACCAAAGAAAATTAAAAGATAAGAACTTGTTATAAGAATGAATGCCAGTAAGTTAGTCATGTATGAGACTAGGACATGGTTGGATATGGCAAGGTATGGATATGGAAAGTTTAAGAGCCACATAGGTACTAAAAATATTCCTACCTTTAAATAAAACTTGGACTGGAACCTTTTTGCTAACACTAATGAACACCACAGAATTATATTCTTGGTGTAATGTTCGGGTCGAAAAGGAAGGCATCCAATTAATTGGGAAGACAATAGAAGGTGTGTGGAGAATGTGGAAACACATTGGCCATAATTCCAACTTATGGATGCTGAGATACATGAATGATATGAAGAGAATTATGTAATTCAATACAAGGGTGCACTGAATAAATAGGCATTGAGAGTTGTACGCATGTCTAGTAAGGGGCAGAGTTCCACTCATACATGATGGAATTGTATACTTAAATGCACTTGGCTAAATGCATTTTGTAAGTACATGCATATATGTTTTTGGCATGGAAATAATTATACTAATGGTTGAAATGTTTTTAACTCATGAGGTTGAGAACATTTCAGAAACTGTTTAACATTGCAATGGGAAATTTGCAAGCCAGGTAGTCACAGGAATAGAGACTACATAAAATTTTATGTTTAGAAAATTGAAATAATAAACTTATTGTTATTAATTATGAACATGCATATGAATAGAATGATGAGTCATTCTATTTGGTTAAATTTGTTGGTAATTGTGATTGAATTTCTAGGTCCAGGCAATTCTAAGATCATTTCATAAGGTGTTGTACATGTTGAATTATGATGTACAGAAAATAGTGACAATTTGTTGGATGTATGCAAGAGGAAGCATTACAGGAAAAATGGTATGCATTTTGGTGCCTATGGAAAACCAAAAGGATGGGTGCATTCATAATATGACAACAACCAAGAAGAATTATGAAATGGAATTTCCTGTTTTGGGAAAAAAAGTTGAATTCCTTTTTGAACTAAGTTGGAGTTCCTGAATGAATTCTTGTATGTTTTCTCATGATAACTGCATGTGGGTGATGCAGATGATATGATGTGGATTAAAGTTAGAATGTTGATTACAAAGAGTAGCTCGAGAAGATGCTGATTGGAGACCTCTGAGGGCACTTGGAACTCCTCGAGCCATGGTGCTCTGAGACTTCTGGTCCGACATGTTGTTGAAACCCAAGGAAAGGGAGGTGTAGCAGTTGATGGACTATGTAACAATAAAGGTCTATACTCCTGGGGTGGGATAGGCATGTGGGGAATGAGAGACCATTGGTTGGAGTGTTGTTGAGTTTTGGTTGGTTAGAGTGCTACTGAGGTTTGGTGCCTTGGCCTAGACCATGTTGATATGGAAGTCTTCTCAATCAAAAGATAAGTACAATTATCTATTTATTGTATGTTGTGTATGTTGTATGCAGGTTATAATGTTATTAAAATTGTTTGTATATACATATATATACACTGCATATATGCTTGCATTACTTGCATCCATGAAAGTACATAATGTGTTTCATATTTAATTTCTTAATAAATATCTATACCTGATGCTAATCATGTAATCGATTGGAATGTGATTCAGGTGGAGCAAAAAGGTGGCTTGCAAGTGCATCTGGTACGCATATTGGACCGGAAGAGAAAACAAATCTGGAATCGAGCCATAGGGATTGTAAAGGTCCAGTGGACCTGGTACGGTCCCGAGGATGCGACATGAGAGCATGAGGATGATGTGCGAGCAGAATACCCACATCTTTTTGAATATTTGGGAAATCTTGTTGATGTTTTGTAAAGAGTTGCACTAAGGCCAATGCAACAATAAGGGGAGGGAATTGTAATATCCCCCGGTAGTGCCCCGGTTTTATTATGAATTGTAATCATGTTGTTAGGGTTCTAACCCGCACATAGGTGGAACAATATATTCGGATGTAATAAAGGTCAACATTAATAAGGCCTAGCAATAAAATAGAATAAGTTGAATGTAAGAAGACCTAATAGAAGATTCCTCTTATAGAAGGATCTTCCTCTAGATGCTTCTTTTGATAGACATATTTAGTATAAATAGGAGTCGAGGGTATGAGAACCCTAGCTTGGATATTATTGTAATAAAGCTTTGCTCAACTGGAGGTTTCCCCCTCGAAGAGGCTTGTGAACATTTCTCTCAAAATCAAAGTGCTATTTCTATTGTTATTCTTATATCATTTAAGTGTTATTGTGGTGATTGTTCTCGTTATATTGTTGTTATTCTGCCATTTCTAGCATTTTATTTAAGTGTTGCATACTTTTTATATCTGGTATATTACACATGTTTATAGGATGGAGATCCAAGTGTATATAAGTTGGTGGGCTTATGTGTTTATTAGGTTGGAGAGCCTAAGTGTTAAAGGCCAGGAGCCTAACTTTGTATATGTAATTATGCAGATCATTAATTAAATATAAACATCATTGCGTGCAGACTGACCATGAAGAAAGAGTGATGGGGGAACAAGATTCCACAAGGTTGGGTAAGGGAGGAGGCTAAGTGTGTTGGCCTATGGGATAATCTAGGGAGCTTACCTCTAAAGGGGATAATAATCATTATTATTTCCTAAAAGGCTAAGGTGGTCAATTGACCAAGTGTTGTCCCAAGTTCCTGGGAAAGGAACGTATGCAAAATGGAGTACATGCAGCTCCACGAAGACATATGGCGACATGGGCACATGTAATTAAATCTGAGGAAGTCAGTTGTGTTGGGGGTTCACTCTTGCACTCTCCCATCCTCCGCTTGGGTTCACATCTTATTCTTCCAACCTCCACTTGAGTTCATTGGGGATTCGTCCATTCAAAGTTTGAACCCGTTTTTCCTTTTAAATCAACCTCTGGGTTGTTTTCGGGTCACGAACCCAATGAGAACCCATGGGAAAATCGACGGACTGAGTCGCGTCTTCCGTGAAGCCTGAGCATCACATATATGTATGTGTCATGTGGTGTCGTAACTGTGGTTTTTTTTGGCCACGCAGTTCCTGGACTGAGTGTGGCTTACTGCCTTTTTTCATTCCTGTGTGAATGAGTGTTGAACCATTACTGTGGTCCTCACCTGGTTGGAGCTGAGTCGAGGAGTGTGCTGAAGAAGCGGGTTGTCAGGCCCATGGTAAAAGAGGCAGGTTGTGAGGCTTGTGAGAAACTCTATCCAAGTGAGAGAGTCTGTTGGGAAGTGGTTTTCTCCCAGAGAGAGTCCAGCACTAGCTACGGAGCTCTGAGAAATCCTGATCCGGCCTGTTTCCGAGACCCAAAGAGGGAGATGAAGCATCGATGGACTTTTCTTGTGAAGGTGTATACTCTAGGGTGGAAAAAACATGTGGGGAATGAGAGTCTATGAGTAGTGGGTGTAAGAAGGCTACTGGAGAGAATCCTTTCGGTTGCACTGTGCAGTGTTTCGGTAACCTCAGCCTAGTCTAGGATTCCCTTGCCCTGGGTGGAGCTTAGTCCCAGCTCGAGGGTGACCCACTGCTGAGCATGATGAGCAGCATGGTCTATGGCTGGGAGGTTTGTGGAAGGTATGCACATGGTTGGTGGTCTTATAATAAAATATAAGTAACACTTTTATGTTCATTTACATGTTGTGTAATGGCACATATGTTGTAAATGATGAGTATTGCCTGTGTATGTTGTATATGCTCCATGTGTGGGCTTACTCTTATTTCTGCATTATTATGTTATACATATATGTAGAATAGTCATTCTATGTTTATGTGGATGTGTATTTTTTTCCGCAAGTATCTCTGCGTGGCATAGCCTAGTAGTTTAAGGCTGGAGTTGTCACAGATCAGAATAGAGCAGTAGAGCTACAGGAGTAGTGGCATTGCCCGACCTGTTGGTGGTTGGGGATGTTACAATATGGTATCATATCTTTAAAGGCTAAGTTAAGTTTGTGTTGGTATAATTTCCATGTCTTTGGAGGGCCGAGGATGTTACAAAATGGTATCAGAGCTTTAAAGGCTAAGTTAAGGTTGTGTTGGTAGCATTGCCCGGTCTTTGGAGGGTCAGGGATGTTACAGAATCCATTGTTCTGGCATGATTGGTTTCATCATATTTCCATTGATTCAAGGGTTTGGGTTAAAGTTAAAGACCTTTGTCGAGTAGATTTTTTTTTTTTTCATCTTTTTTTCATGTTTATTCTATGGGAATTCAATGTGTTTTCCATTATTATTATTATTTTCTTTATATATTTGATGGTTCATGGTTTTTTATTTTTTTTCCTTTCACTTTGTGTCATGACTTAAGCATATTCACATTTTAGGATCTACTATGTTTATTTTATATTTACTTTGAAAATGCTTATTGGTTATTTAGAATGAGAAATGAGTTCTACTTATCTAAGTGAAGAGAAAAATGGTTATGTGCGCTAGGTTCCTAAGTGTTCATTATAAAATACATATTAACATGAGAGTGAAATTCATGTAATGCAATTATAATTTTGATGTCAAGAATAAAAGAACATTACATGTAGCCAGTGGAGGATGAGAGAATTTTTATTGCACTATAATTCTTGAAGTCAAAGTTGAAGAACAAGCTTGAAAAAATCATTACATAGTTTCTACTAATAATGCACATGTTATGGAGAGTTTCACGTAACTAGGAAAGACATATGCTTATTAGTGCTTGTATCACATGGAAAAAATAAATTTCTATATTATTCATGATCATTTATTTTTTCATTACTTTTCTGCAACTCAATTTTGGGAGTTGGTACGTAGTAGGATCCAAGTGATAGACATTGCATGTGCTACCCTTAATGTGCTTAAAATGGGTGATAAGACTTTGACTATGCACTATGCTACTACCAAGTATATATATACACTATGGCATGATAACACTTATTTAATCTACATCTCTTATTGTTCATGCTCAATTATGGCAGTCCAACTGAGACTATCTCTTTTTCGAAGGCCTAATCTATGCCCAACATTTATTACAAAGTTATGTGTCCCTTAATTTTTTTATAAGCCAATAAAAATATAAGGGATAAAAGTGACCTCTCTTCCTTGGAAATAGGTCCTTTTTGGGTACAAATAAATGATTAAAGAGGAATTCATGCATGGAATATGACCTATCAATATTCTTATACTTTTGGAGTTATTGATGGATAGAATTATGTGAGCTCCTATTTAGGAACATCCTATGATGGACTTGTTTGAAGGGTCCTTTCATAATCGATGAATTAGTAATAAAGAAACCATAATAGAAGTGGTAGAGCAAATATTAATATCTCATGAGATTGATAGAAGTGGTGGTCAAGATCAACACATATGAATTGTGTGGCGAAATGTCATCAAAACTGATAGAGGGATATGCAAGGGTGTACAATGAGAACCTTGACAAACACAAATTATTTTTATTTTTCCAAATATGAAAAATGAGTATATTACAATTTAATGAATACATTTTCCTATTATTATATATGGTTTTATACTTTATCAAAAAATTCTTTACAAGGTTTTATAATTTAGTGAAAGATTCACCATGATTTACAATATTTTATAATTCAATAAAAATTTGCCAAGATTTTAAAATATTATATAATTGACTACAATATTTTCCAAAACATTATATATACATATTATATTATTGATAAAATAAACTTCAATTTTTCCTATGTATCATGGGGATTCACCCACTTATTATACATCAAAATTTAGAGGGGGTTCTTAAAATCACCCCTATGTAACATTCAATTAAGAGGGAACATGGCCCATCACATGACATACAACATAGATAGAGAGAGGATACGTGAGATTGGACCCTTTCTCTCATATCACACAGTTGTATCTCCCCTCATTGGTTAATTAATACCTTGCTTGAGTACGACACAAGCAAGGTGGGACTATGTCACCAAGTCTAGTTTTCTCTAGGAATTGACACCTATTTTTTAGGTATGGTTGTGTGTATGCATGTTTGAATGCTTGTGTGAATGATTTGGTGTTGCTAAGTCTTGGTTCTTCTAGTAACTCAACTACCACCTTGGAATAACTATGACAATTCTAAGTTGGAAATCTAGGTTTGAGGTTCATTGTTTTTTTCTTCGAGTCTAAATTAGAATTTGAAATTATATCCATGGCAAGGTTCATGTTTATTTGGAATTTTGGTTGGTTCTTCTTCACCTCCCTATTTCCATAAAGGTTTTTGTTTTGGTTTTCTCCTAGGATTTCATGCCATCAACGCATTGTTCATATCTCTACTTTAGACTTTGTTTCTCTAGTGTTTGATTTGCATTGCAAGCTTGGTAATTATGGTAGTGGAGACTTTTCCTTCCCTCACTGTGACCCGGTTAATAGTGTCAAGAAGATGGATTATGAGGAACTAAGGGAGAATAGGATGGATTTACAATGTCATGAAGAAACTATTTTTGGTCATGATAATAGAGAAAATTGTAGTTCAAGAATCCACTAAGAACTTCAAAATTAAGGCCATAAAGGGAATAATTTTGCAATAGAAGAGGCATATCAATGCACTGGAGACTAAATTAAGAGAGTTTCATCACTTGGTTTTTCAATTTACTGTTGGGAGACAATTTGGAACCCACATCCAAGTCCACTCCACAAAATTAATCTTTGATTTACTCGAGAAAGACAATGCAATGCATCAACTTTTGGTCCAGGAGTAAATAAGGAAAACAATGATGGGATCAAGGAAAGAAGTCGATGATCAAGCTACCAGTTGAGTCACCTAAAACTACTTAAATATATATGGTTCTTGAATTTCTTGGGATTTTAGGTATTTTTGTTGAATTTACACTACTAGATAGTTTAGAATAATGATGTATTTGAAGTTGCTCTTTGTATACAACTATATGTTGAAACATTACATGTTCTTGGTGTGTAAAATTTTGTCTAGAAGAAAATTTTGATGTATCTCTGCTACAAATTTTAATTTATACAGTTCATATTGTTTTGGATATATATAAAAAATAACATTTAGATTGCAAGTATTCAATGTTGTACTTGTGTAATATCCAATCTGAAATGGATTTGAATAAAGACACATGGTTTGTAAAGATAAGTGCAATAAGATAATTTGACAATAAATGAAGGTTGAAATAATGCAAGACAATGTAAGAAACAAAAAAATAAATGAGAGAAAAAAGAAGAAAAAATAATTAAATGAAAAAGAAAAATAAAATTAAGAGAGAAGAGATTTTAGAATGGGAAATAGAAGGCCATGTCTTTTGGAATTCCCATTACCTCCATTTTTACCTATAGCTTATTTCAATTCCTCTCACAAAGGGATTTTTTCCCGTCGAGAGGTGAGGATGCATAGGAGCCTATCTATGTAAATTTTTGAATGGCCATAGAGACATGAGATGCATTGTAACATAAGATTGTCAAAATGAAATTTGAGAAATCATTTGAAGTTGGTTTTTAAGTTTGGGTTTCCAGGATAAAATATGTTTGTTCAATGTAATTATTAGTGTGTCTATTGTTGTGGATTTCATTTTGTATGAGTGCATAATTTAGAGCGAAAAAACATTGTATATTCCTTGTGTGAAATATGATAGATCATACATAGTGAAATGAATTCACTTCCCTCTACAACTAATTTAATGGAAATCACTAGAAAAGGGTATATTTGGTTGTTTTTCTAATAAATAACTTTGTCATGAATTGCCAACCACTGGATCTTGAGAGATTGTGTTTCCAATTGTATTTTCATGGTGAGATATGAGGAATTTTAGAGCATATTTATTATAGTTCTTTCTCAAAAATCAATTTCCTTTTGTATTGTGTGAATACCAACAGCCAAACAGATCCCACTCTTTGTTTCTTCCCTCAACATTGAGGTCAATGACTCTCAAGAATTGGTTATTGCAATTTTCCCCTAAAACTTCTAACTCTACTCTTTTTTTCCAACCAATATTGTTCATTGAGCCTGTTGGGTTATGTTTGTGCCTAACCACTAGTCATGTATTGCTCCAGGTGGATATTGGTGGCCACCCACCTATTCCAACTGGCTCCTCGTGTTCATTTTTTATTCAAGACGTCTTTATTTACTTATTTATAATTGTGAGTTATACACTGCTGGGGCTATCTGAAGCCTCACACATTATCCAAGTGGATACAGGTGGCCTCTCGCCTAATCCAACTATATTATTTTGTATGTTTTCATGTCAGCACATCTTGATGTACTTCCAGGGTTGTTTTGGGGCCCTAAACGTTGTTTTTTTTACCCTCCATAGTCATACTGTAGATGAAGTCAGAGTATGATGGAAAAATGTGTAGTTCTCTGAAAGACCGTTCCAATGGGCTATCACGTGCCTAAAACAAAGGTCGTATGAAAAATTTACAACCCTAGGTAGTTGAGGTACCAAATTACACCAACTTACCCATAGGGCCCACATGACTTTTGGTGTTTCACCCTCTAGGGTTAGGTTTTTGGATTTCTAGGGTTTTGACATTCATGATTAATATATAAAGGGCCTATGGAGCCTCATTTTGTTTCCATTCTGCTTAGACGGATGTGCGTAGTAGCCACATCTCTTCTCAGAGATAGATACCACCATTCAAGCAAGTTTCAGTTATGTAGTTTTACAACGTCATCCTATTTCATTATTTAACAGAAGATATTGTTCACTGGATATTTTTGTTATTCTTCCTATCTCTGTGTTTATTGTATTCAGTATGTTAATCAGTTTGTTCCACTCCCAAATCTGGATCAGTGGTATCAGAGCGGTATGCTCTTCATTTATTTTTCTTCATGCATGTCCCCGACAAGGTTTGGGTACAAGAAGTTGGGACTCGAACTAATCGAGCCATTACCATATCGGTCATGCCGAGCCTAAAAACAACCCATGGGAGACGACAATAAATATGATGGAGTAGGAGATCCTATTAAAATCTTGCTCGAGGAAGCCATCGCATGACAAAGGAACAAAATGATGGACAACTTCACTTAGATCCTTTGACGGTTTCCCATGGGAGAAGCATCTTCATCAAGTGGCCATGCAACCCCCTTTAAGGTACATGTAAATTTTGATATTACATTATTTGAAGGATTGATAGATGAAAATGTTGTAGATAAATGGTTGAATCTACTCGACGGATATTTTTCTGTCCACAATTTTTTCGATAGGGAAAATATCACTTTTTCACTCCTCAAGGTCGTTCCCCATGTTAAAGACTGGTGGGATACTTACTCTGAGCAAAGGGTCATGGAGAAATATTCAATTTTTGTGGTGGCCCCTACATGGGATTCCTTCCGAGACACCATTAAAGAACAATACTACCCTTTTGGAAGCTACAAGAACCAGTACACCAGATGGCCCACCCTATGTCAAGAAAGGGACCAGACATTACTAGACTTCACCAATATTTTCCATACCCTATGCACCAAATTGGGTATCAAATATTTTGAGCGTCATCTAGTTCTCAAATACCGAATTTGTTTGCATAGATACATTCAAACAGAAATGTAGTTCCTGGACATCGCCTCATTAGGCACGACTTATAGATATGGTGTCAAGATCGAGCAAAAATTTAAGTAGAAACGACGAGAGTTTGGATCTACAAACCCCTCACAACCGAAGTAGGGAAAAGGAAACCTCAACCCATACAACAAGGGACCAAGTCGATATGGTCACCCTCAGGAAAATCCATCCAAGCTGTAGCACAAGAAGGGAAATGAGAATACGAAGAAGGACATGGGAAAATGGTGTGAGTACCATTAAAGTCCTTGGCACAACATCGACGAATGCCGCTCCAAGCAGTCCCTTGTGGACAAGCTGAAGGCTTATGAGTCAGAGGCTGATTCATATTCTGAGTCAAATCCTGAAGGAGGGAAGCGGATTATCGATGTTGAACCCAGTGCTACAATCGCTACCACCAAAGTCCAACCAAGCGAACCAGAAGAACCAGAGGAAGGGGAATGCCTCTTTCACTAGAAGATGTGGGTCAAGGGGGCTCCGACTCATTTCATTTTAGATAATGGTAGTCAAAAGAACCTGATTTCAGTAGAGGTCATCAAGTAGCTAAACCTGCCAACGAAACCACACCCACAACCCTGCACCATCAGCTGGCATCGCCAAGGAAGATATCTCCATGCCAGCCAACAATTTTGTCTTCCCTACGACATCAAGCCTTTCAAAGATGAGGTACTGTGTGATATTGCTCCCCTTGAAGTTTGTGATGTTCTTCTAGGAAAACCATATTTGTGGAGGCGTCATGATGTGTATGAGTCTATACCCCGCAGTGTTATTATTACTTTGGGTAGACAATTGTATAGGATCCCAGAGGTGGCACTGCCTACTTCTATTTCTTTAATCTCTGCTAAGAAATGCAGTAAGGTCATTTCACAGACCAGGAAGTTCGTCTTCTTTGTGATCCATTCTCACAGTAAGCAGAAGGTCGTCGCCAAATCCATGGCCTCTACATAATGCCTATCTTTGTAGAAAAATCAAGTGAATGAGATCGTGGAAGAATACAGAGACATCTTCGTCTCACCTATAGGGGTACTGACACACTATCAAATCAAGCATCCCATTGAAATAACCCTCAATGCACCTCTACCTAATGGACCAGTCTATTAGCACTCGCTGATGGAGAATGATGAAATCATGCATTAGATCCAAGAGATTCTTCAAAAGGGGCACATCCTACCCACCTCCTCCCCTTGATGAATCTCGATTGTACTGGTGCAGAATAAGGATGATACTTGGAAACTCTGCATTGATTATAGAGCCTTAAACAAAATCACAATCAGGAACCGCTACTCCATTCCTGGGATTGATGACCTTCTTGACCAACTCAAGGGGGGAAATTTCTTCAGCAAGATTGACCTAAATTATGGCTACCACCAGGTTCCCATCGAACCAACTGATGTCTGGAAGACAAACTTCAAGTCTAAAGAAGGTCTCTATGAATGGCTAGTCATGCCCTTTGGCTTAACAAATGCACCAACCAATTTCATGAGGTTGATGGACGATGTATTGAGACCCTTCACCAACTCCTTTATGGTTTTATATATGGATAACATCCTCATCTTCAAAAGAATGTGGGAGGAGCACATGCAACATATTCCATAGGTTTTGAGCACTCTGGGACAGCACAAGATTTATGGCAACTTGGAAAATTTCTATTTTGGAATGAACAAGGTCGAATACCTGGGATACATTGTTGATGAGAATGGGGTACATGTTGATCTCTATAATATCAAAATCATTTATGACTGGCCAGCCTCGACCACACTGGCCGAGCTTCAGGGCTTCTTGGGACTAGCCAATTTTTACCGATGGTTCATGTTGGGATTCTCCCATATTGCATGGGCCCTCAGCCAGGTGACCAAGGGCGGTGGTAGGGACAATTTCATGTGGGGGAAGTAGTAGAAATGAGCATTCGAAGATATGAAACATCATTTATGCTCAGCTCTAGTAATATCCTTTCTCGATCTGCAACAATCACTCGATATTGAGATTGATGCATTTAACTATGCTATGGGCACAATTCTCACTCAACACGAGTGTTGGCACAGGGGAAGACCCAGGGTTCAACACTTCAACAACACACAAACAAAACCCCAACTACCGACCCTTTCAGCAACACCTACGAAGAATATGAAGTCTCACCTGAGGTAGAGGCAGGGGGCTTGTAGGACTCAAGTGTCTATAACCAAGTTGGGACACATATCTATGATTACAATACTTAACAAAGTACTTAGCCAATAATATACATTAGATTATGATCCTCCTTTACATCAGATATTTTACCCTTATTACAAAGCAGCGCAGTAATAACCAAGATCTAACACTTACAATCACTTAGCACACAACATTAGCTCAGATCTAGCATTCATTCACATCAATAAGCACTAAGCTACAACATCATATGCATTCATTATACATATCATCAACAACACTAAGAAAATAATCATATAAGCAACATCGCACAAAGCATATCAAGACACAGGATTTATGTGGTTCACCCCAGTGTGGGGCTACGCCCACCAACTTTTTCTTCTTCTTTATTTGCCTTCGATCTCCTTACATTCACCTTATCCTATGCACAAAGCCATAGAGCCCAACTCCGCAATGGACAGGTGATCTATGCACAACGCACTAGATCCACCTTCCTTAGAATCATGTTAAGGCACAGAGCCAACTCCTTATTAGCACAAAGCACTTACAACTTCTTACACTAAGACAAAATCAAACTATCATGCACATAGTCGCTAGTAATCATGCACCAAGCCAATTTACCATACTAATTCTTACATCACTTAGCTACTTATTTATACAATTACAAAAAGGCCTAAATATGGGTAAACCCATGGGCCGACATCCCATAACCTGTTACATAAACCCTAAAATCCCTTTGCTGGGTCCACAAGCCCACAAAACCAGCAAGATCCCACGATCTTCACTCCGCCTAGGCACTCCATCTTTGACCAACCTGTCAAAGTCCCAAAATTGGTCAAACACGACCAATGTTTCCTCAAAACTTGTTCAAGGGCCAATACGCCCCCAACACTCACCTGTGACTCGTCCCGAGTCACTCAAATCTGGGCAAGGTTTCTTTCAAGGCCTTGAGCTTAGCTCGAGCTTTCGTGACCTGCTGCTTCACTAGATCCTCCTTTTCGGTGAACTCCTGAATCATTTTCTCTGTAACAAGCCCTTCCAGACATTGTTCTACCATCACAACTACTTGGTCTAGTTGCGAGCCTTGGCCTTCAATCTCTTCAAAAAGCATGCAGGCTTCATCCTGCACCGGATGGATTCTTTGTGTCACCTCCATGAATTTTCTCTGGATGGCAGTAACCTGCTTCTGGACTGTGTGTTGTTCCTGTGATCACTTCATTTTCTCAACTACAGTAAGAAGTTTCATCTACACCTGCACGATGGATGCTTGTTGCTTCGCCTCCTGGAGATGTGCTTCAAGTTCCTTCATCTCTAGGTCTTCTTCAAGGTGCTCATAGGTCTGTGCACTCTGATCACTCAGTTTCTTACACTTTGAGGTGAGTGCCTTGATTATTTCTACTATGTTCCTGGCATCTTCTTCCCTCTGATCGCGCACTTCTTGCGGATTTCTAGGTACTACTTGGATTTCTAGCTCCATTATTCTTGCTTGAAGCTACTGAATGGCTTCAACAAGCTTCTCCACTTGCATCTCAGTTCAATTTGGTTCCTCCTATGCCAAGCCCGGAATAGAGAAAAGTGATTTAGTCACTTCCCCTTTAACCACAGTCTTCTCTGTGAGTAGCTGGTCTTTTTCTTTCTACATCTTCACTTTATCCTCCTCTAACATTGCCTGATTTCATCTTTTTCCTGATGTGCAACTTGAAGTTTCTCTAAGACCTCCTCCTTTTGTTGCTTCACAGATTCTGTAGCTTGCTCCTTTTCTTCTTCGACTCGAATCAAGCCTCTCTTGCATCTGATAATATTCGTAATTGGGTGGCCTCATCTCCCAATTCTACACATTCCGCTGAAGAAGGCGCAAGAGGTATTGTGCAACTCAAATGGATAGCTTATTATATGTCCTTGAGCTCCTTCTCTATTCTGTCATATAGTGTTTCTTGCTTCTCTTCATGTATCTTTAGGATATCCTATGAGGCATCTTCTATAGCTACGATGATGAGATCGACATCGTCCACTGTGAGCATATTCTTCGACTAAGGCTTATTGGCTTGGGTCTTCTTCTGTGTTGAGGGTTTCTATGGGGAAACCTTCCTTTTCTTCAATGTTTCAACCTCTGTAAGGGGATCCTTCGACGGTGTAACTTGCCTTTGTATTTATTTTCTCCTTCTTCTTGGTTCACTTCGTCTCCTCCCCCTCCTACAGGTGAGTCTGACCTAATTTCCTCTAAGGCTCTGTCCTCCTCATTGGTTTCTATGTTCTGCACTTCCTCCTTTTTCTTCTTTTTCTTCGCGCTAGTCTATCCATCATGTTCGACCCGGGTGACCAAGGGGATTCCGATGATGTCGGGATCAGAGAGATCTGTATATTCTGTTGGTATGAGTAACTCTACTGGCCATTCTTTGGTGATCTCTTCCATGTCTTCTTCGACCAACTTGTAATAGGACTGCAGCTCCTCCTTACTTTCATCCCTGTGCGCAGTGATATAAATAAAGTGTCGATATGCATGGAACTTCTCTAGTGGCCTGTACTGATGCAAAGTGTTGGCCCTTGGGTGTCATTTGTGGGAATGCTTCAATGGAGTGCTTCAGATGTAAGTAGTAAGAATGGAACACCACATTCTATTTCCACTTCTTCACCATATCATTTGTATACCACAAGGTGGAGAACCTTGTGGCCAATGGATCTGATGGCTCAACTTCCGAGAATTCCACTCCTTCCGGCATTTTCCAAGTGACAAATGTGATCAATATTAGTAGCCAACTGAAATGAAACTCATATCCCTGATCTTGCGCTTTGCGATAGTCCTTCGCCAACTCGTTGACGAGGTAACTTGCCCAGTTCATTTGCATGCCTTCTACACACTTCCCTTTCGAGGTCTACTACAAATACAATGACCTGTGTTGGGCGGTTCTTTCTGTTGAGATTACCATCTATAATCTAACAAGCTAAGTGCACTGCACCATCCTGGATGGAGGATACCTTGTAGCCTTGCTTTCCCTTGTCTACATCGCCATAGGCTTCCTTTATGCATTGCACTAGGGAGCGGTCTGAAGTCTTCCCTGGGTAGAACTAGTGAGAGTTTGGTCCCTGCATGCTCAGTCCTGTGATGAGGTGGATCACCGCTGGATCCACAGTGATGCACCTTTTGATCCAAAGATACCCTCCATGGTAGCATGAAAGGAGGACTTTAACGCAAAAGTTAACCTCCTGATGTCGACCAAAGTGGGGGATGTTCATTACATTCACGATCGTTGATTGTGTGAGATCATTTATCCATGGTTGGGAGGCTATGTGCGACTTATTCCCAGTTTTATTCATCGAATACCTATGCGGTGTGAGCATCGCATAGTTGTTCATGTCTCCGAGGTTAAAGTCGTTGTTCTTCAGCGTTGGGATATGTCCTAACTGAGGTCCAACTACGCGTATCCCCTTCGGGATGTACGTAGTGATCAGCGTGTACTCAAAATCTCATGGGATGTTGTCACGGTTCATCGCGCCAACTAGAGGTGGGATGTAGTCTGGCAATATTGACGAGATCTACTTTGTGTTAGCCAGATCGTCGCAATGCTTGCTTCGTTTCTCAGCAGTGCAGCCATAACGTCATCCAATCAATGGGGATGCTTGTAATCCACCAGTCGATGATGCATGTATTCCCACATACATGACTCTCTCATTCATGAGGTCTACAAGTATTTCCTCCATAGACTTCTCTAGTGCGCTATGTTCGCCCATCAGTCACACTTGTAATAAAGAAAATAGGGTAGTTGAATAGACAAGCAAGATACTCAAATGGGTGGCAAGGTATAGAAAGCACAACACCATATGCAATTGATTCTCTGTTATCTTGGATATCTTGGTTTGCAAAATGTGGTCCCCTCACAGTGTCCGACGGGTTAAATAAGAAACGTCATAACAGATTCCTCCAATGGGTAGGAATGTGTCCATCAATGCGCATTTGTCCATTATGGCACGGTCTTAACGGTCCAATGGTGGTATTTCCGGCAATAACTACGTTTCTAGCCATTCTAGAGCGTCATTCTTATGGTCGGGGTGCCTCCAACGGTCATATAGCTTCACCGTAGTGAAGTCCCATTCTACGTTGTTTTGCTATTCCGGCAAGGTTCAATTTCTGCAGATCTATATCCTTCGAAGTCTTTTCTAGAATTTCCCGTAGTTTTTCTAACTTGGATTTCTTCTTACTGAGCTTCCTTGCCTTATTTCCTGTGATCTGAGTCTTTGGATTCCTTTTTCCATTCTTATTCTTATATGTTTTTAGTGTAGTGACTTCACGTTGTTGATGTTCTTTCAAAGGTTTCATAGATAATAACTCTTTGCTTACTAGGTCCTGGGTGGACATACTTTCTTCTTGCACGTAGAGGTCCTTCAACCCTTCTTGTGCTCTTTCAAAGTTGACAACTAATTCTCTTTCATTCTTCTACTTCGACTCAAATTCATGTTCTTCTGTCAATCAATCTATTCTTCGAGTTATGAAATCTCTTAGTTCTTGCTTTTTCTTTTATCTGGCTTCCTCCTCTGCTTGCCTTCTGATCTGATATTTCTCAATCCAAGTCTTTCCTAATAAAAGAGTGAAAGGGGCGTTGTTCTCAACAAACCTAATAACTTCAAAGTCCTCTTTTGTTGACATTTCATGAGAAATCATAGGTATATTAATAACTCTTCCACATAGGGTTATCATCTTTCCTTTAAACAATCTTATCCTTCCTAATGAAGGTATCATAGCAGGCTTTCCCAAAATTTCCCAAGTGCTTTCTGGCATAATGTTCACATGTGTTTCTTCATCCAATAGACAGTCTATTTCAAAGTCTTCTATTCTTGCAACTATGCGTTGTTTTTCTTTCAAGATCTCTGGTAAAATGATGTCTCTGTGATCATCCATTTCTTCTTTTAACTGTATTAACATAGTCTCTGACTCTTTTTCTTTAGGATTCTTAGTCTCTTGAACTTCTCTATTATTTTATTGTCTCTTGTTCATCTTTTCAACTTTAGAAATCACTCTTGGGAAATCCTCAACCTCATGACCAATATCTTTACAACAAAGACAAATAGGACCTGTACTAGGGCATTCCTTAGAAAGATGTCCTGGTCTTCTACAATTGTAACACAGTGTCAATCCTCTCTTTCTTTTAAATGGTCCCCAGTCTTTCCTGTACTGCATACTAGGATCACATTGTTGGACCTGCAATCTGCAAAAAATCTTTCTAGGTTCCTGCATCCATTTATTAGTCCAAAAATTCTTTCTATGCATAGGAATAACATATTTTTCTCTATTTCTATCAAATTTATTCAGATCAAATCTTTCTTCTATCTGGGCCCTAACATTCAGGTTAGAAAAAAATCTATCAAACATACCTAGATTCATATTTTCGAAGCAAACATTTCCACTTATCTTACCTTTACTAAAGCACAAAGCTTTAAGATCTTACCTCCTTTCAGATCAGGTTTCTTTATTAGCACAAAGCTTCACAATTCAAGTAGAATATTTTGCACTACAACAACAAATCTTTCTCTTTTCTTCAGTTCCCAACAATCACAGTTTCAGGTCTCGGCAACAGAACCATTTGTTGGCATAGGGGTAGACCCAGGGTTCAATGCTTCAACAACTCACCAACAAAACCCTAACTATCGGCCCTTTCAGAAATGCATGCGAAGCAGATGAAGTCTCACCCGAGGTAGAGGTAGGAGGGGTTTTAGGAATCAGGTGTCTACAACCAAGCTGGGACACAGATCTGTGATTACAATAATTAACAGAGCACTTAGCCAATAAGATGAATTAGATTATGATCCTCCTTTACATCACAGATTTAACCCTTATTACAGAGAAACACAGTAATAACCAAGATCTAACACTTCCAATCACTTAGCACACAACATTAGCTCAGATCTAACATTCATTCACATCATTAATCACTAAGATACAACATCATATGCATTCATTATACATAACATCAACAACACTAAGAAAATAATCACATAAGCAACATCGCACAAAGCATATCAAGACATAGGATATACGTGGTTCACCCCAGTGTGGGGCTACGTCCACCAACTTCTTATTCTTCTTTATTAGCCTTCAATCTCCTTACATTCATATTCTCTTATGCACAAAGCCACAGAGCCCAACTCCGTAGTGGATAGGTGATCTACGCACAACACACTAGATCCACCTTCCTCAAAATCAAGTCAAGGCACAGAGCCAACTCCTTATTAGCACAAAGCACTTACAACTTCTTGCACTAAGCCAAAATCAACCTATCATGCACATAGCCACTAGTAATCATGCACTAAGCCAATTTCCCGTACTACTTCTTACATCGCTTAGCTACTTATTTATACAATTACAAAAAGGCCTAAACATGGGTAAACCCATGGGCCGACATCCCATAACCTGTTACATAAACCCTAAAATCCCTTTGTTGGGTCCACAAGCCCACAAAACCAGGGAGATCCCACGATCTTCGCTCTACCTGGGTGTGCCATCTTCGACCAACCTGTCGAAGTCCCAAAATTGGTCAAACACAACCAATGTTTCCTCAAAACTTGGTCAAGGACCAACAACAGGCATCCGATGGCATACCATAGTGAGACACTCTCCATTACAGTCTGAAAATACCCCACCTATGACAAGGAAATTTATTCCACTGTACAAACCTATCATCAATGGAAACATTAAATTCTGGGGAAAGATATGATCATACACACTGATCACAAGCCTTTGCAGTTCATACATACACATGGGAAATTGTAGAATGATCGCCATCAAAAGTGGTCCACCTACCTACAGAAGTTCCATATCAACATAAAGTATAAGACATGTATCTCCAATCATGTTGTTGATTGCCTCTGTCAACCTCCTGTGGCTTCACTCACCATTGTTCTCTATTCCTGTGGACATTAAAGATCAGAGTGGCCCCAACTTTACCAGCAAGATCCAGACTTCGCCACACCATATCATCTCTTGGGTACAGGCTTCACTGTGACTGATTTTCACATTCAAGACAGACTCTTATGCCACCTGGGCCATCTTTGAGTTCCTACAAGAGAGCATGCAAAGATGATTTGGGAAGCCCACTACAGTTGGGTGGTCAAACATTTTGGCATAGAGAAAACTATGGTTGTTCTTCAAAAACACTTTTATTGGCCAAAATTTTGACAGGACGTCAAAAAGTATATCATATCTTTCACTGCCTACGCCATTGCCAAGCCAACCATCAAGAATCAAGGCTTATACACCCCTCTTCCTATTCCCGAGAATCCATGGGAATCCATCTCCATGGATTACATGTCTGGTTTTTCGTCCACCAAACACAGAAATGACTGTGTGTTTGTGGTCATTGATCAGTTTTCAAATATGGCCATCCTCACAACCTATAAGAAGAATGTCACAGCAGTAGATACTGCCAAGCTCTTCTTTGAACGAGTTTGGGTTCACTTTGTGATACCACAGACCATCATCTCTGATCGAGACAACAGGTTCCTCAACACCTTTTGGTCGAGTCTCTGGTCTCTGTTGGACACCAAGCTCACAAAATCCACTTCTTTCCACCCCCAAACCGATGGCCAAACCGAGTTCATCAATCGGATCAATGTGCACATCCTAGGCATGTACAATTATAAGCATCCCCGTACATGGGACGAGAGTCTCCCATATGTCCAACACAGTTAAAACAAGGCTCTTCATAGTTCCACCGACCATATCCCATTTCAGGTGGGTCTGGGATTCCAACCCTTGGGACCCATTGATGTTGCAATTCCTCTTGCCACCGCATAAACAAACTCTTCCCCTGATCATTCTGTGATCGACAAAGCCACCATATTCATTGAGTGGATTCAGCACATCCGCTAACAGGTCCAAGAGATTCTGTAGAAATCCAATGCTAAGTATAAGCAACGTCATGATAAACACAGGGTACCACACCAATTTTATGTTAGCGACAAAGTATGGTTACATTTGTAGAATGAGCGTCTCACCAGACCCCATTAGAAGCTTTTCCCACTTCATTATGGGCCTTGCACTATCACCAAGGTTGTGGGTAGAAATGATTTTGATCTCAATACTCCACCCTTCCTTGGTCTGCATCCAGTATTCAATGCAGACCTCCTTCGGCCATATTTTCCACCATTATTGGACACCTCTGAGATTTTTGAACAACTGAAACCAACAGAGCTCAACCCTGACTTCATAGAACAAGTATACACCGATCAGATAGTGGACACATAGGTCAAGGGCACTCGCCAACAATGGATCCAAATTTATCAAGTTGTTAAGGAAGCACAACTCCTACACCAAGGAAAATGGCTCACCCGGGGCAAAATCCAACATAATTTTCCTCACCCGATGGGGGAACTCAATGCAATGGATACCATTGCTTCGTAAGGGGGGAGGATTGATCCAGGTGGATATTGGTGGCCACCCACCTATTCCAACTGGATCCTTGTGTCCATTTTTAATCAACACGTGTTTCTATACTTCTTTATAATTGTGAGTTCTACACTTTCGTGGTTTTCTAAATCCTCACACATTCTCCGGGTGGATACAAGTGGCCTCTCTCCTAATCCAACTAGATTATTTTTTATGTTTTCATGTCAGCACATCTTGTTTTACTTCCAAGATTTTTTTGGGGCCCTAAACGTTGTTTTTTTATTCGCCATAGTCAGCCTGTAAACAAAGTCAGAGTATGACAAAAAAATGTGTTTTAATTTAAAAGACCTTTCCAACAGGCTATCACACGCCTAAAACATAGGTCGTATGAAAAATTTATGACCCTAGGAAGTTGAGGTACCAAATTACGCCAACTTACCCATAGGGCCCACATGACTTTTGGTGTTTCACCTTCTAGGGTTAGGTTTTTGGATGTCTAGGGTTTTGGCATTCATGAGTAATATGAAAAGGGCCTTTGGAGCCTCATTGTATTTCCATTATGCTCATACGGATGTGCGTAGCAGCCACATCTCTTCTCAGAGATAGCTACCACCATTCGAGCAAGTTTCAATTCTGCAGTTTTACAGTTTCAACATATTTCATTATTTAATATAAGATATTGTTCACTAGATATTTGTGTTATTCTTACTATATCTGTGTTTATTGTATTCATTATGTTAATCAGTTTGTTCCACTCCTAAATCTGGATCATTTGTCAATTATTGAGGTTGTTGAGAATTCACATAGGCAATATGTACCATCCTATAGGTTTTACACACCTTCGATGAGATTTTACGCAACATTTGAGTGGTTCTTGAGGCTGTACACATCACTCTTAAGGTTGTATGCACCAGTTGAGCGAGGTCCCCACCCAACAATAGACGATATTCTCTCTCATTAACTTTACATTGGGTGTAGTATGGCACAAAACAATTGAATTGTTCAATTACATAGTAGTTGCATTAATTCTCTTATTCCAGTTAATGTTGTGTATTCCCCACAATGAAGGAGACAACTCAATTTAACAAATTGTTTGGAACCTTGTTTGTTTCATCTTATGCCCCCATTACTCATTGTTGGATAAACACTATAAAGTGGAATACCCATCGTTGGCATTGGAATGATTTATCTCTTGGTGATATTGAAGAGTAATTTTACCTTTAATTGTTGCAACATGAGAATAAAGTTTGTTGACGAGTAATTGTTTCAATATTGAGCTAACGATGTCATTGAACCCAGGTGTTGATTGTCTCTATATTGTTTCAATGATGAATCTAACAGTGCCATTGAACCAATGTATTTATTGTCTCTATATTTTTTCAATGCTAAGAAAATAGTAACATAACCACAAAAATTATAATAAATAATAATAGTAATACTATAAGTTTTCTAAATATAGACACAAATAAAATAAAAATAACTATTTATACATGAAAGAGACATATTTGATGTGTACACATAATATAAAAACTATTATATAGAGAGATAAAAGAGAAATACCAAATTTACACATAAATAGAAATACTATAGATATGGTATTTACGTAGAAATATTATTATAATTTAACACTTATCAATATTGAATTTTTACAAATATATATCTCCATAATTTGTGAGTTTTTACTTTTATGAAGTTGATTTAGACTACAACCATCTTATATCCATCTTAAATGATCATAAAATTTACAACTCAAGGGATTTGATCTCTCTCAACACTTAATAAATCCAAGGTTAAGTTGAATCTAAGTTGATAATGTCAATTGGGTTTAGCTTAGGTGATTGAGAGGAGTAATCCTCCCCACCTAAGGTCAATTCCCATGAGTGACATGTTGAGATCTTAAAAAGTATATTATTGTAATGGATTTAAGCCTTATTGTTGATTGACATTGTGCCCTAAAGATTTAATGGTTTACCTTGGGTACCATCCTCAAAATGAGGGAAGTTCTTAGGGGTTTTTCCTTGGATTTGTAAATTAGAAAGAAAACAATAATCTATGTTGACAATACTTCCTCCAAAAAGTTTTTTCATTCCATTCTTGTGAAGGAGGCATGAAATAAATCCTTTTAGGTTATCGTAGAATTGAGGTGGTTTTATAGCTATTTTGAAAAACTAATCAATATTACATCCTTTTTAAATGGTGTTTCTAATTATATCCATATGTATCCAACATATTGATTGAATCAAGATATTTGCAGATGAACTAGGATACTAGTTATGGCATCGATGAAAATAGACCCAAATAAAATATGATACTCAAATAAATTAATAAATATAGACCCATAGAAATAACACTTAGATTTCAATTTCTCAATGTTGTACTTGCATCATCTCTTATCCAAAATGGATATGAACAAAGATAAATGGTTTGTAAAGATCAATGCACAAAGATACACTTAATGAGGGTTGAAATAATACAAGAAAACATATGCAATAAAAAATTAAATCAAAGAAAAGAGAGGAAAAACTAATTAAATGAAAAATAAAAATAAAAATAAGAGAGAAAAGAGACAAGAAATGTAAATAAAAGGTTGTTTTTTTTGGCCTTCCCATTACCCCTATGTTTGTCTATAGCTTTATCACAATTCTACTCACAAATATTTTTTTGTCAGTTGAGAGGTGAGGATGCACAAGAGATTCACTATATAAATTGTTGAATGACTATAGATTCATTAGATACATTGTAACCACAGACTGCAAAAATGAGACTAAGAAACCACTGGAAGCTTGTTTTCTCATTTGGGTTTCTAGGGTTAAATATTTGTGTTCATTGTAATTACTTATTGTGTCTATTGTTGTGGATGTCATTTTGTATGAGTGCACAATTTAGATCCAACACTCATTCTCTATTCCTTGTTTTAAATATGAAACTAATTTATTTCCCTTCGCAACTAACTCAATGGAAACAACTAGAAAAATGTAGATTTCATTGGTGTTCTAATAACTAAACTCCTCATGAATTGCCAACCACTACTATAACATCCCTAGCCTCCAAGACGAGACACACCGCACAAAATGTTTTCTCTAATACCACAATGTAACGTCCCTAGCCTCCAAGATGAGTCACACCACACAATTTATTTTCTTTGATACCATTTATTAATTACCATGCCCTGCATATGCAACTAATATGTAGTTATAATAACATAAAATGCATGCATAAATATATACAAATATACCACTACATATTTATAAGAATTAAGCACACAAAAATAATTATAAACACAAAAAATAAACTTATATTTTAACTAAAATTATCGACTAACTGCAGACCTCAGATGTTCCTCCCAACTGTAGACTCTATTGTTCATATACTCTCAACAATAGGTCACCTCAAGTTGGGGTTGTGACTCCACCAGGGAAAAGGATACCTAAGACAAAATTAGGCCTAACAGACATCACACCCAAGGAAGTGTACCCCTTCTCTTCTCAATAGTCCTCCGACTCTCCCACTTCTCGTCCAGAGATTCAACAACATGACCTCCATGAAGTCTCAAATATATGTGGCCCTTGGAACAAAAATATATTTCTCTAAGAGTTACAACACCCACTGGGCCAACACATAGGAAAACATATTCCCCACAATTCTCTCACCCAAGAGAATGCTCCATAGGCCTAAAAACTTTCCTCTTCAAGTCAAACCACCCAGGATTTACTGGGTAACAATCAACTTCACCGCTCTCACTTCCCAAGAAAATTTATTGATGATGGAATGGAATGAATGATCCCCATTACACTAATTTCACAAAATTATATATGCATGTGTCCTTTTTGACACTTGGCACTCAAAAAAATAATGTATCCCCCACTTTCAATTCATTCCCCTCACTTAGGAACTTAGGATAAAATCATATCATAAGATTTAGGACTTAGGAATAATATTATTTGATTCCTTGGCTTAAGACCCCCCTTAAATTATCCCCTTTTCCTCTCAATTCCTAACCCCCTTTCCCTCTCATGGGTTCCTATCCCATCATACTCTTTCGTTTGACTTGGTATGCAATAGTGATGTATTTAATATATATATATATATATATATATATATATATATATATATATATATATATATATATATATATATATATATGAATGATTACATTTCATAAATCTGGGCTCACCGACCTTATGTGTGTGTGTGTGTGTGTGTGTGTGCGCACTCTATCCAAAAATATCCTCGCTCACCAGCCTATAAAGAATATATACATTTACAATTGGGGTTTAGCCTAGGGGTACTACAAGTAGGTTTTGAGAAATTGTGTTTCGAATTGTCTTTTCATGGTGAGGTATGAGGAATTTCAGAGCTATTTCTAATAGCTCATACTCATAAATCAATTTCCCTTAGCATTTTGTGAATAAAATTAGTGAAAATGTTGAGCATATGTTGTCATTAATTTCAACATGGTGCACAGGCAGAGGAAGTGTGTGGAAGGCTTGCAGAGGAAGTGCACAGAAGGATTCTTTCTACTCTACTATTGCATATCCACATGAAATGGAACTCCTAGAAAAAATCATGAAAGGCTGAAACCAAAAGTGCGTAGAAGGATTGAAGGACGAAGGGATCAACGACGCAAAATAAATCACAAAAGTGATTGAGTCTGCTAGGAGTGTGCACATAATAGGAGTATAACCTACGACGCAGTTCATAAGTAAAGTGGAATGTCAAAAGTTCCCTTGTCTATGATCGCATAATGACTCAGCGGATGTTTATGCCACACTACGATGATGTTTTGAGAAAATTACAGATGACAGAGTGAACTACGATGGAGTGTGTGCAAGATTGAACAGATGAAAATATGCAGGGGCCCTTGATGATCTGGATTTTATGAGTAGAACGAAATGAATGCATATTATTAACAGATTCTTAACACAAAATAATAGAGATACAACAAAATTGGTTTTCTATTCAATAATGAAATAAGTTGAAACTGTAAAATGCAACGGAAACAAGCTTGTTGGAATGGTGGCGGCTTATCTCTCAGAAGAGATGTGATGGTTGTGCTCATTCGCAAGAAGATGATTACAATGAGGCTTTGAAGGCCTTTTACAATAAACAGGAATGCCAAAATCCCTATACATCCAAAAACCTAACCCTAGGAGATGAAGCACCAAAAGTCATGTGGGCCCCGTTTGGGTAAGTTAGTACATTAACTTCTCGAAGTCGTAACTTTTGCATACAATATCCATTTTAGGAGAATGATAGCCCATTGGAAAGGTATTGTCGAGGACATTCATTTTTGGGCCTCAATAATTTTGTAGGCTATAATTGAGGAGATCTATCCTGAAAAACCTTAATTTAGGCCCTCAAAATGGCCCCAAAAGTGAAAACTGATAAAAATAGTAAATTGCCAAAATTGCCAGAAAACTGTTTTGAGCCAGTTGGAAAAGGTGGGTGGCCACCGATATCCATATGGATCACTTTAGATAATGTAATGAATGGTGTAGTGGAGTGTGATGAGATGAATTCTAAAATAGAATGTGACAAAACGAGTCACCGAGGGAACTTACAGTATGATGAGGCGATTCAGTAAGCACATTGTAGGATAAGTGTGAGAGGATGAAGACTTGTGACTTGATTCTTTCTCTATGGTTCTATTTGTGTAGTGGATTCTTTGTAGACCAAAATGAAATTATTGCTTCATTCTTCAAGAGATGCTCATATAATCTAGAGCACGATCATAGGAAGACTTGGTCCATTTTATTTAGTCAAATTTTGTCCACAATGTAACAGTCATGCATCCATATACTTTATGTAGAAAAAATTGTAACTAACAAAAATTTGATATGGTAAAAAAATTTCCACAATATAAACATCATACTTTATTTGTAAAAAAACGTAACTGAAAGGATTTTGATGTGGTCAAAGTTTTTCCACATTGTAACTGTTACGTGTTCACATACAAGGTAAACTCAGGAAAATTAGTATAAGTATGGATGTGCTTTGATATTGGACGGGTGTGAAAAGTGAGGTGGAATATGATATTGTAACAGTTCATAGGAACAAAAATGTAAATTTGTCAGGATGTGTTGAAATATTTAGTTATGTAATAGATTTTTCTAATTTTAGGGTGGCAGGGTGGTGCTAGGGTGAGTCGAAGGTCACTGAGGATTGAAGCCGTCATTTTTGTAACAGGTTGGTTCCTGAGAGGACTAGTGTCCTCATTATTTGTGATAGGTTGGTGGCTGATAGGATTGGTGTCCTCATTATCTATGATAGGTGGGTTCCTCTTGAGATGAACATTTATAACTTGTAAGTTGGTGCTTGTAAAAGAACATAAAGAAGAGGTTCTGTGGTTTTTTCCCACATTGGGTTTCCACATAAAAATATTTGTATATTGTGTGCATTTCTATTTTTTGATTTCTACTTGTATCTGTCATTAAGTGCACACTTCTAAATAACTTATATGTCTATGTTTATTTCTTCTTGTATCTATCATTAAGTGGCATTTCTAAATAACTTAACTGGTTGAAAGGAAAGAAAAATATAGAAGGTTAATGAAATATTGTTCACCCCCCCTCTCAGTATTGCTTTGAGTATCAACAATTGGTATCAGAGAGCATGTTCCTCCAGTTACAGTCTAATAGTTGGAAGGAAGATCACACAAAAAGTATGTCCAGTCAATATTATTTTTCAACCATACCTCCTCTGTTCAATGGAACAAATTTTGCATTTTGGAAAATCAGAATGAAGACCTACTTGAGGTCTCTTGGTATGGAAGTCTAGCAGAGTGTGGTAGATGGTTATAAAATCACAACTACTCTTCCAACTCATGAAGCTGGTAATAAATATTACTATAGTAATGAAAAATCTATGAGTGTTATCCAAGGAGGAATTCAAGAAACATAATTTGTTAAAGTGGTGCAGTTGGAATCCACAAAGGAAATATGGGACAAACTGGTAAACAATTATGAAGGATATGAGAAATTAAAGTTGGCCAAACTTCAAGATCACAGAATGCAATTTGAAAGCCTAAGGATGAGTGAATATGAAAATATTGCAGGTTTCTTTCTCATAGTGGATGAGACTATAAGCACCATGAAAGGGCTAGGAGAAGAAATTAAAGAAGCTATGGTAGTTAAAAAGGTATTGATATCTCTTCCCTCAAGACTTGATGCAAAGGTCTCAGCTATAGAAGAAATGCATGAACTAGAAAAACTAACTATGGATAGGCTCCATGGAATTTTGATTGCTTATGAGATGAGAACTAAGAAATAACAACCAGATCTAAAGGACGCAGTCTTCAAAGAATCAGCCAAATCGTCAACATCTCAATATCATGATTCATCAGAACAATTATTAGATGAAAAATAAGCTAAATTTGTGAGGAAGCTGAAGAGGGGATCTGGAAAATATATATGTATATTACCATTTAAATTCTTTCATTGTGGTAAAGTTGTTCATTTTACCTCTAAATGTCCTTTTAAAGCAAATAACACCAATGAAAAGGAAAGAAATAGAAAGGATAGACCTAACAATTTTAAAAAGTCTTTTAAAAGGAATAGTTTTTATTCAAAGGAGGATAGCAACATCTCTGATGAAGAAGAATATTAGCCATATCTAACTTAGGATGAAAAACTTCTCATGGATTTGGAACAACACAAATCTAATCAAACAAACATAGAAGAGTGCGAATCTATAGTATACATGGAAGGAGAACTCATTAGAGCTTTGGAGGAAATATCCCGACTCAAGAAAAAAAAATAGACTAAGAAAAGAATAATTGCAGGTCTACAAAGACGTAGACAATAAGGTCAATAAATAAATAGTCATCTTAAAAATTTAGCTAGAATAATCTAAAAGAAAGGAAGAAGTATTGATAAATCAAATAAAAGCAAAGGAGAATATCTAGTACAAACTAGAAGCATAAATAGTTTCCTTAAGAAAAGATCTAGACAAATCCAAGACTCAAATGAAATTCATAGAAGGATCTGAAACTCTATATAACATTCTAAGAAATCAAATATCACCATATGACAAGACATGGATGGGATATAAGGAAAGTCTAAAAATTTTCAAAGGTGAGCCAAGCACCAACATGACAACTAGTGAGAATCCTACAAGCTATGCAAATTCTCTCACGGGAAACAACAATCAACATAACCAAGAAAAATATGAAAAGAAGAAGCAGTCAGAACTGAATCAGCCCAACTATGAAGAAAGGAAGAAACATGTGCTTGGATCTTATCAAGTTGGCATATGAATATTGATTCCTACAAGTAATTTTTTTCCAAGGCATCCAATTTTTTTCTATGGATATTGTTTCTCTTGTGGAAAATTTGGACATAAGGTTGTAAGTTGCATGTTTTTTAGATATAACAGAAGTATAGGAAAGAGATTCAACAAATCTCAAAAGGATATGGCTCAAAATTCTTTCAATAATTCCTTCTCTCCTTTACTAAATGACCCCAAATGCCACATATGCAATTTTGGACACAAGGAAAGTGAATGTAGAAGTATGTTTATGCCTATCTTTAGGCAAGACAAAAAAGAAAATTTTACCAAGGTTTGGAGGAAGAAAAATAAAAGAGAAGAAAATTGTGGACTAGCTCTATATGCCAAAAATAAAGAAATTTGATGGTACATTTATAGTGGTTTCTCCAAGCACATGACATGAGACAAAAGTAAGTTTGAATTATTAACTGAAGAAAAAGGTGGTAATTTCACTTTTGGAAACAATGCTCCAGCCAAAATCGAAGGAAAAGGGACTTTTGTTTTATATGAAGATAAAAAGGGAAAGAACAAAGCACAAAATGTGTTGTATGTTGATGGTATAAAACATAACTTATTAAGTGTAATTCAAATGTGTGACCAAGGATACAATGTTATTTTTCATTCATAAGTTTGTGCAGTAATGGATGCGAATACATGGAAGATTGTTGTTAAAGCAGTAGGCACTTCATGGAATGTGTATGTTCTAGAAGAAGGCAAAGAAAAATGTTGCATTGGTAAAACTGATGAGAGATGGATTTGGCATAAAAAACTAGGCCATCTTAGTTTTAATCAGCTTTTTAAGCTAGGAAGAAAGGATGTTGTGAGAGATATGCCTAAGATATGCAAACCTGAGAATACTATCTGCAAATCATGTCATTTTGGGAAACAATCAAGATTTCAATTCAAGGCAAGAGAACACTCCACCACTCGAGTTCTTGAGATGATTCATACAGATCTCTCTAGCCCTATGAGTACACAATATCCTTGAGGTGAAAGATATTTCATTATGTTAATTAATGACTATACTAGAATGGCTTGGGTTGGATTTTTGAGGCATAAATTCGAGGCTTTTGAAAAATTCAAAATATTCAAAGCATAGGAAGAAAATAAAATGGAATTAAAAATCAAATCCCTAAGTTCAAACAGAGGAGGAGAATTCACATATGAAGAATTCAACAATTTTTGTGAAAAACATGGAATCAATAGACAATTTTCTATTTCTAGAACCCCTCAGCAGAATGGAGTAGTGGAAAGGATGAACAAAATAGTTTAAGAAATGGCTAGGGCTATGGTCGATGAATCAGAATACCCAAAACCTCTTTGGGGGAGGTTGTTCAAACCATTGTCAACATTCTCAATAAGGTGCACATAAGAGTAAACAATGATAAAACCCCCTATGAACTATGGCATGACATACCAACATCAATAAAACACTTCAAAATATTTGGCAGAAAATGCTACATTAAAAGAAATGAAGACAACTTAGGAAAGTTTGATTCTATAGCTGATGAAGGTATCATGTTAGGATACTCCTCTAGAAGTAAAGGATACAAGTGCTACAACAAAATACTCCATGATATAGTTGAAAGTATAGATGTAAAAGTATAAGAAGGACCATTTCATCTAGTGAGACACTAACATCATGATGAGACACAAGATGCCATCATGAATTAGGATAGAGAAACAAATAACTCAGAAGAATAGGAGAGAATGGAAACATCAGAGCCAAAGACCCCATAAAGGTATGTTCAAAAACATCATCTAGAAAGTCAAATTCTTGGAAATAAGGAAACATGTGTACAAACTAGAAGAAAACTTATAGATACATCTACCTCTACAAATTTTGCAGTGTTGTCCATGATTGAACCCCAAAATTTTGCGCAAGCAAGTCAAGATGACCATTGGATCAAATCCATGAATGAAGAACTAGACCAAATAGAGAAAAACAAGACATGGGATCTTTTTCCAAGACCAAATGACAAGAATGTAATTGGCACTAAATGGGTATACAAAAAAAAGTTAAATGAATATGGATAGATAGTCAGAAACAAGGCTAGATTGGTATGCAAAGGGTATGCTCAAGTCGAAGGAGTGGAATTTGAAGAAATTGTTTCCCCTGTTGCAAGAATTGAAGCTATTAGGATGTTTTTTTCTTTTGTATGCTACATAAAATTCAAAGTCTACCAGATGGATGCCAAATCAACATTTTTGAATGGTGATATTGAGGAAGAAGTTTATCTGGAGAAATCATAAGGTTTTATGCTAACTAACAAAAAGGATTATGTATGTCATTTAAAGAAAGCATTGTATGGGCTAAAACAGGAACCAAGAGATTGGTATTGTAGACTCGACATATATTTTCACTAGAAAGGATTCAAAAAAGGAATTGTTGATAACAACTTATACATCAAGGATGAAGGTAATGATCTGTCAATTATTGTGGTGTATGTTGATGATATTATTTTTGGAAATAATATTGAATTAATGAGTAAGAAGTTTGCAGTTGCAATGCAGTAAGATTTTGAGATGTCCATGTTAGGATAAATCTCCTTCTTTCTTAGGTTACAAATTCATCAATCAAGAAAGGGATTTTTCATTTATCAAGGTAAATATATCAAGGAAATATTAAACAAATTTGGCATGGAAAATTGTGCACCAGTAAGCACTCTAATGACTACGAGTTGTAAACTCAACAAGGATTGATGATGCTATAGAAGTATATCAGACCATGTATAGGTCTATGATAGGTAGTTTATTGTATCTCACAGCTTCAAGTCCCGATATCATACAAGAAGTTGGTATGGTAGGTATATTTCAATCCAATCCTAGGAAGCTCATGTTCTTGTAGTCAAAAGAATATTCAGGTATTTGCAAGGAACTATTAATTATGGATTGTGGTATCCAAAAAAGGCAGACCTCATTCTCAGAGATTATACAGATGCAGTTTGGGAAAGAAGTAGTGGAGGTGCATTCTTCCTTGGAATTTGTCTTATATCCTGGCTCAACAAGAAACAAACTTCCATTTCTCTCTCTACAATTGAAGAAAAGTATACATCTACAACATCCTGTTGTATGAAAGTGTTGTGAATAAAGACCAATATCAAGGTTATTCAAGTTACCTATGATCAACTTGTTTATATCATGTGTGACAATACAAGTGCTATCAATATCTCCAAAAATCCTAATCAACACTCTAAAACTAATCATATCCCCGTAAAGTATCATTTTCTCAGAGAACAGGTTTAGGATTAGGTGGTTAAACTAGAATATGTTCCTTCCAAAGATACTATTGTAGATATATTTACCAAGCCATTACCTAGGGAATCCTTTGAGTACCTTAGAGAGAAGTTGGGAGTCCTTCCCACTCCTCATTCAGGCGCATAAATCCTCATGATAGGTTGGAGGGTACTGAAATACCTACCTAGCCTCCGGGGGAGCAGCGCAAGAAATTGAGAAACATGTAATACATAATTTGGATAGGGGGAGTCACTCTCAGGAAGTGTGAATTAAGAAGGAAAATTCCCTTTGTCATTGATTTCAAAGGGGGAGAAACATACATTTGTGAAAAAGAGGATCATACAACAATGGGGAGTGAAGGCCATAGGAACAAACTGACAGGGGAGATGCTCAACAATAAGAGTTTCCATCAATGACAAAGGGGGAGTTTGTTGTGTTGGATTACTGAGAGGGGGGGTGAATCAGTAATAAACTAATTATAATCCTTTTTCTTCAAATGTTATATCAATGTAGAATTATTATCCAATAATGAGAAGTAAGAAATAAACAATCAAACACATACACATTACACCAGTGTTTTACGTGGAAACCCAAATCGGGAGAAAACCACAAAATGTTTTTTCTTATATGTCTTGAAGAATTACATTAATTGGAAGCATCAAATTCCTTTGTTTTCCAGCTGCAACTGGAAGGAGGCTCCAACCCCCTAGTTTCTCAGGCTACAACCTGAGGGAAGCTCCAACTCCCCAATTCTCTGGCTACAACCAGAAGGAGGCTACAACCCCCAATGTTCTCCGACTAC
>ML780979.1:185364-199484 GCA_009831015.1 Picea engelmannii | reverse complement strand
TACAAAGAAGTCGAGGATTTTATCGGACAAAACACTATGATGGTACCACGATTTGAGGGATATTCATTTGATAGTGATGGTTTATTGAGGTTTAGAGGTCGGATTTACGTACCGCCAAACGACGAGTTGAGGATGTTGATCCTAAGCGAGGATCATAGAGCAGTTTACATCGCTCACCCGGGAGTTACGAAGATGAGGGCAGACCTTAAGCCCTTGTTCTTCTGGAAAGGAATGAAGGCCGACATAGTCAACCTTGTGGCTAGATGTCTCGAGTGTCAGCAAGTAAAGGCTGAACATAGACACTCGGCGGGATTACTTCAACCACATGCCATTTCGGAATCGAAATGGGAAGTCATTTCGATGGATTTTATTGTTGGATTGCCAATGACGGCAAGGAGACACGACTCGATTTTTGTAGTAGTAGACACTTTGACAAAGAGTGCTCACTTTATTCCGGTGCGTACGACGTATCAGGCACCTGACATAGTGAGATTTTTCATCAATGAGATTGTGAGGCTGCATGGCATGCCTAAAAAGATTATATCCGATCGAGGATCGGTGTTTACCGGACGATTTTGGATGAGTTTCCAAGAGGCCTTGGGAACTCAAATTAACTTTAGTACTGCGTATCACCCAGAGACTAATGGACAAACAGAACGTATGAACCAAACCTTGGAAGACATGGTGCGCATGTACGTGATGGACCAACAAAAATGTTGGGAGGAATTCTTTCCTCTAGTAGAATTCGCTTATAACAACAGTTACCAGAGCACCATTAAGATGGCACCTTTTGAGTTTCTTTATGGGCGACCGTGTCGGACTCCCTTGAGTTGGGATCGTCTTGAGGATAGGGTCCTGGTGGGACCAGAAGCGATCCAAGAAATGGAAGAGCAGATGCAAACCATACGACAAAGGATAAAAGAAGCGCATGATCGACAGAAGAGTTATGCCCATGCGCAGCGAGTCGACCGTAGTTACGAGGTCGGCGATCGAGTCTTCTTGCGGGTTAAACCGCATAAGAGTTCGATCAAGTTTGGAAAGGGAGCTAAACTCTCTCCTAGGTTCGTGGGACCTTTCGAGATTGTGGAAAGAAAGGGGCCCGTGGCCTATCGACTAGCCTTGCCTGATTCTTTGAGGCGTATGCACGATGTTTTTCATGTATCTGTTTTGAGACATTATATTAGTGATCCTACGCACGTGATTGACATGAGTTCCTTGCAGGTATCGGACGAGGGAGCGCTCACGGCTGAGCCAGTTCACATTTTAGATCATCGTGTTCGACAATTATGACGTTGAACGGTAGATCAGGTAAAGGTCCAGTGGGACAATTATAGTCCGCACTCGGCGACCTGGGAGGACGCATATGATATGCGCCAACAGTTTCCATTTTTTTTTGATAGATAGACTTATGATACTGTGGTACTTATGATATAGTGGTACTTTTATTTCGGCACTTATACTGAGAAACTTCGGGACAAAGTTTAGACCAAGAAGGGGTGAATGTAACATCCCGCTCTGGCGCACTTACAAAACTTATTCTTTGAGGACACTTGCTCGCAAGTGATCTGGACAGAGATGAGGCCAGGGTGCTGGCACCTGCTGAGGTTCCGCCGCGCGCACCGGCCGTTACAGGTAGCATTCACCGTGAACTCGAGAAGGTAAAATTTCCTGAGTTCTTTGGTGCCCCGGACGGCGCTGCCGCCGAGGCATGGTTGGAGAATATGGCGATGTGCTTTGCACTTCGCGATTATACCTCCAACATGAAGGTCCGCATGGCGGTCTTTCAACTAAAGGGGAGCGCTCTACTATGGTGGAAGACGCTCCTGCCGCAGCTAAACATGGTCGTTGAAGATGTGTCATGGGAACTGTTCGAGGAACGGTTCCGAGAGAGGTATATTTCTGAGGAATTCATTGAGCATCAGCTCAATGAGTTCAACTCCTTACGACAGGGAGGTCGTATAGTGCCCGAGTACGAGGCACGTTTTATGGAGCTTCTCCGGTATGCTCTGCACCTGAACACTGAGAAGCTCAAGGTCAACAGGTTCGTGTTTGGCCGTAATGGCAGCCTGCGTGCGAAGGTTAGGATCTTGATGCCTCAAACCTTGCACGACGCTATCCAAAAGGCCCTCATAGCAGAGGAGGATCTTATCAATGGGGGTCAGACAAGGACTCCAGCGAGACCTGCAGGGCAGGGTTCATCTGGTATGCCGCAACACTAGACACCAGCGAGACACACGCTGGGGTATCGCGACTTCCATAGGAGATCCAATTTTGCTACACCACGACAACTGCCGCCTCAACAGCGGACACCTTACCGAGGACTACAGCAGCAGCAGCAGCGTCGCCTGCAGCAGCAGTAGTTTAGGCCTGTTCAGCAGAACAGACCAGGGTTTCAGGCCGGTGGGCAGTCATCTTCTACTTCGGGTACCAGGACTACTGGGTCGAAGAAGGGGTGTTGGACGTGTGGGGAGACACACTACCAGTGCGATTGTCCTGTGGAGAGGACCAGAGCGTCCGGATCAGCCGGACCCACTATAGTGGGAGTTATGGGCAAGGCCCATCGGATTCACGCAGCGGTGAATAACCGCCAGGCAGAGCACCAGCCGACAGTGCTCGAGACGACGGGTACTGACACTGACCAGACCCTTAGTATTTTGATAGACCCAGGTGCTACTGAGAGTTTCATTTCTGGTGTAGCGCTAAAAAGGATTAAGGTTAGGGCAGTCGAACAGGATGAGTTTATCTTCATGGAGATGGCTTCGGGAGCAAAACAGAAAGTTGGAGGAAAGGTTACGGGCTATGCCCTTAACCTGGGAGATTTTTTCACGAGGGTCAACTTGTACGTCACGATCTTAGGATCTTATGACATCGTGATCGGTATGGATTGGTTGGAATCACATGAGGCGATACTCAACTGTAAGACGAAGAGGTTGAGCTTAGTCGATGATGAAGGACATAGACGGGTGATTGTAGGACGGAACCAGGGAGTATCCCTGAGGTTCGTCTCTTCCTTACAGTTACGGAAGAGTATGCGCAAGGGGTGAAAGCTTTATGCGATCCTTGTGCTAAACGAGAAGGGAGTAGCTGAAGGTCTAGAACAGCTTCCGGTGGTGAAGGAGTTTGCGGACGTATTTCCAGAGTAGTTGCCTGGGATGCCACCAGAAAGATAATTAGAGTTTACTATAGACCTGAAACCAGGGACCGAACCAATAGCAAGAACTCCTTATCGGATGTCGACCCCAGAGTTGCAAGAGTTGAAAATGCAACTTAAGGAGTTGTTGGACCTGGGACTGATACGCCCTAGTGTGACACCGTGGGGTGCACCAGTTATTTTTATTCGAAAGAAGGACGGATCGTGGAGGCTTTGCATTGACTACCGTCAACTGAACAAGGCTACGATCAATAATCAGTATCCCTTACCAAGAATTGATGGTCTGTTTGATCAAATGAATGGGGCAATGGTGTTCTCCAAGATCGATTTGCGATCAGGGTATCACTAGTTACGGATCAAGGAGGATGACGTCCCTAAGACCACTTTTAACACGAGATTTGGACATTATGAGTTTACTGTTTTACATTTTGGACTGACAAACTCCACAGGGGTATTAATGAGTTTGATGAACGGGGTGTTCCGTGAGTACTTGGACAAGTTCGTCCAAGTATTCATTGATTATATTTTGATCTACTCTCGGACGACGGAGGAGCATGACGAACACTTGCGCTTGGTACTACAGTGTTTGCGAGAGCACAAATTGTATGGGAAGTTCTCCAAATGCTCTTTTTATCAATCCAGGATTCACTACTTAGGGCATGTCATCTCCGGCGAAGGTATCGCCATGGATCCAGCCAAGGTTGAGGCTATTATGGAATGGCCTGCGCCGACGACTGTCACAGAAATGCGTAGTTTTATGGGTTTAGACGGATACTACCGACGGTTTGTCGAGGGATTTTCGAAGATAGCAAGTCCGATCACGGAATTGAAAAAGAAAAACAAGAAGTTTGGTTGGACTGAGAAATGCGCAGAAGAATTTCGAAGGCTTAAGGAGTTGTTGACAATAGCGTCGATACTAAAGGTCCCTGACATGGATGTAGACTTCTTGTTATGCATTGACGCATCCAAAGAAGGTTTAGGTGGATTCTTGATGCAAGACAAATGAGTGATTGCTTACATTTCGAGGAAACTAAGAAGGCATGAGTGATTGCAACCAGCCCCTCAGCGGACGGTCGCTCCCACTAGGACCTTCACTAACCTCGGCCCGACGAGCTTCAATGCTTGTCTACTCCCGTATCGGGACCTTCTGTCACCCACAGGACACTCTGTTGATCTTCCGGCAACTATCTCGGGAATTCGGGTCTCACGAAATTGCGAGCCCTGCATGCACGTTCTCGTGCACTTCCAAATGCCAAACCCCGAGTATCGATGGTCAAAGTCAACGACTCAGGATATCGCCCCTCACGATGTCAGCGCTTTGTAATTTCAAAACCCCGAGTACCGAAGTGTCGATCCCACGCGAACATGCCACCTGGACTCCACTATTCTCCGGGGTCCCACTCGACCACGTCACCTCGGGACTTCGCGGATCGCGGATCCACAACACAAGTTGCAATGGTGTTGAAAACTCCGAATGATGATCCCACGATTATTCCAGATTCATGCCACCTGTCCCTCCGACGATCGACGGCTCCGATTAAATCAGGAAATCGCAACTCGCGATTTCGACGTGCATACGACTCTTGCACTCACCAACCCCGATATGTCGATGCTCGATGGAAAATGGGTTCTCTCGTGCACCTGCGAGTTAACCTCCTCGTAACTCCTCCGCAATCTGACGGTCTGCGGGATTTCGCGACTCTCCTCAACAATATTCAAGTCGTCGATTCTCTTCCTCTTGAAGAGTTCTCAGCTGCACCAGCTTCGTCCCGTGTAAGCGAAGCCAAAGTTCTATTTCTCCTGAGCTGAATTCTCCTCGACTCCTTTAGAGACTTCGAGCATGATACCTGCGCTCCCCCTTCAACAACTTACAAAGTGTTGAAGTCTTCCAGGTTCTGCGCTTTTACAGTCACAGCAACCCAGCCTTCCTTTTCTCAAACTTGCGACTGAGACTCCAGTCCGACCTGCACTCACCTTCACGGTTCAAACAACCCAACACAGCTCCGGGCAAAAGAGAACAAAAGTTCAACTATTTAGCCTCATCAACGCACTCTATGCGGAGGAATTCGACTGCACTCTATGCAGGAATCTCCTGGCTCAAACAGAGAAACAATTGGAACTCATTTCCTCATTCTCTCAGGTTTCGAACCTGATATGCAATCACATATTCAGCATATAGAAGATAAGCGTAAAAAGAAGCAAGTATGCAAAAGCCTAATATCAACAACACACAGATCAAACACATCCATGGAATTGAATCAAAGCTTTCCTATTAATTCAATATCTGCACATGGGGTTTCTTCACAGCTCTCTGCTCTACTCTCTCTTGCTCCTGTATGAATGAGAATGAATAATCTAGAATAATACAAAGGAGGGTGTCTATACTCCGTTTTCCCTCTCGAAAGGTAAACTCTCTAATCTATAGTTAATTCCTATCTAACAGCATTAACAGTATTAAATGCCTTCCTATTTATAACATAATACAAGTGTGCTCAGATTTGAATGCCTTCATGTAAACGGCGGCGTAACAATCTTTCCAAAGCATTTCAAAAATATATGTGCTGGCACTACCCAGCTATATGTTCTTTCCTCCACGCGCTGGCTCGCTTGATGAAGTCGTAGATGCTCCTGCATCATACTCCTCGGTTCAAAAGATTTCATGGGCTCCTGCTCATGAGCTCCTGCACACTATGCCCGTGCTTCTGTATCACTGCCTCTATTTCCTAGATGGCATCCTCCACTGGGTGGTTCTTCCACTTCACCAGGTATTCAAAATATTGCTTCCTCCTAGTCTTCTTGCCTACTCTCTTGTCCAGTATGCACTCCATATCAGGTTTCTATGCCACTGGCAACTGCTTCTGCCACTGGATGACTGGTTCCTCAACACTCTCAGCTCCTGCATCTTCGGCCTTATATGGGTATAAATCCAAAATATTGAAAATTGGAGATATCCCGATGCCCTCTGGAAACTCAATCTCATATGCATTCTCCCCGAATTTCTTCAGTACTTTGCATGGCCCAATTTTCTTCATCTTGATCTTGTTGTATGTTCCCCTTGGGAACCTTTCCTTCCTCAAGTGTGCCAGAACCATGTCCCCAACTTCAAACTGAAGCTGTCTTTTCCTCTGATCGGCTCTGCGCTTATACTCCTGATTCGATTTCTGCAATCGCTGCTTCACTAGCGTGTGAAGTTCCTGCATTGCCTCAGCGAATTATTTCGCCCTCGCGCTACTGGTTTCAGCCTGTTCTGACTCCCTGAGCTCAGAAACTCCTCTTGGCTGTGTCCCATACAAAATTTGAAATGGGCTCTTACCTGTACTCCGATTCACTGAATCGTTGTACGCAAATTCTGCCTGTGGTAGGATCTGATCCCAACTGCTGTGATGCTCAGTCACCAGGCTCCTCAACAGATCCCCCAAGCTTCTGTTGACTACTTCTGTCTGCCCATCTGTCTGTGGATGGTAAGCAGAGCTGAATGCTAAGTCAGTCCCTAGCTTCTTCCATAGCGTCCTCCAGAAATGACCTATGAATTTGGTGTCCCTGTCCAAGACTATACTTCTCGGCAATCCATGCAATCGCACGATCTCTTTGAAGAACAAGTTCGCGATGTGAGTCGCATCGCTGGTTTTATGACACAGAATGAAATGTGCCATCTTCGAAAACCTGTCCACCACCACAAAAATGGAATCAACTCCTCGCTGAGTTCTCGGTAAACCCAACACAAAATCCATATTGATCGCCTCCCATGGTCTCTCAGGTATGGGCAATGGCTGATAGAACCCTGTGTTCTGCTTCCGGCCTTTTGCATGTTGACATATCCTGCATCTGTCAACAAACCATTTAACATCTGCGCGCATGCCCGGCCAATAATATGATTCGCTCAGCTTGGCGAATGTCTTGTCATGTCTGAAATGACCTGCTAAGCCTCCACTGTGTTTTTCCTTCACCAAATTCTCTCTCATAGAGCAATCTGGAATGCACAATTGATTGCCTTTAAACAACAATCCATCCTGGATCAGGTAGTCTATCCACGGACTCCTATCCCTGAGAACTGGGTTCTCGGCTGCCTCGTATGCCTCGCCAAAATCTGCGTCACCTGCATACATATCTTTTAAATTTTCAAAACCCAAGGTTATGACTTTGAACTCCTGCAGCAACAAGCACTTCCTGCTCAAGGCATCAGCTACCTTGTTCGCAGTCCCCGAAATGTGCTTGATCACGAATGTGAAATTCTGCATGTACTCTACCCACTTCGCATGCTTCTGATTCAACTTCTCCTGTTGACTCACGAATTGCAATGCATGATTATCGTTGTACAAGACGAATTCCTTGGGTATCAAGTAATGCCTCCACTTTTTCAATGCCTGTATGATGGCATATAACTCCTTATCGTACGTGGAGTACTTCAGCTTTGCATCATCCAGCTTCTCGCTGTAGTATGCCACAAGTCTGTCATCCTGACTTAAAACCCCTCCAACAGCATACCCACCGGCATCACACTTCACTTGGAAGGTCTTCTGAAAATCCGGCAGCACCAGAATTGGCTGCTCAGTAATCTTCCGCTTCAACAGATTGAAACTCCTCTCAGCCTCGGCTGACCAATGAAAAACCTTATGCCGTTTCTTCACGGTGTCCATCATTGCAGCACTGATTCCACTAAAATTCTGAATGAATTTTTTGTATAAGCTTGCCAAACCGTGAAAGCTCCTTACCTCAAAAACACTCCTCGGCGATGGCCAATTCCTGATCACGTTCACCTTCTCAGGATCCATCTTCAATTCGTTCGCCGAAATTACAAAACCCAAATAAATGAGTTCTGTCTGCATGAAGGAACACTTCTTCAAATTGATCAGCAGCTTCTCCTGCTGTAGCCTTTTCATCACAATGGCCAAATGCCTCAAGTGTTCAGCTCTAGTCTTGCTGAAAATCAGGATGTCGTCCAAGTATACGACTACAAATTTTCCAATGAATTCCCATAGGACTTCATTCATCAGCCTCATAAATGTGCTTGGTGCATTTGTCAAACCAAACGGCATGACCAGCCATTCGTACAAACCCTCGTTTGTTTTGAACGTTGTTTTCCATTCATCTCCCTCTCTCATCCGGATCTGATGATATCTGCTCTTGAGATCTATCTTTGAAAAATAATTTGCCCCGCTCAGGCAATCCATCAAGTCGTCCATTCTCGGCAGTGGAAACCTACACCTGATGGTGATTTTATTAATCGCCCTGGAGTCTATACACATCCTCCAGCCTCCATCCTTCTTTGGACTCAGTACTGTCGGAACATCACATGGACTCAGACTCTCTCTCACTAGTCCCTTGTCCTGCAGATCCTGTACCTGCCTTTTGACTTCCTCGTTCTCCTGAGGTGTCAACCTATATGCTGCCTTATTTGGCAAACTTGCTCCAGGTATGAGGTCAATGTGGTGACTCACACTCCTCATCGGTGGCAACGAACGAGGTAGTTCGTCCACGATGATATCAGCGAACTCTCCAAGCAGTTCCTGAATCTCCTCTGGCAAGTCGTCGACTCTTGTGCTTGTCAGGACAATTCTCGGCTTCCTGAAAACAAAGAATTGTGGATCCTCATCCTTCTCCAGCTCTGTGAGAATTTCTTTCCCACTCATGAGAAGTATGGTGCTGCTCACATCTGGCTTCACTTCCTTATCCTTCGCCGAAAGCAATGTATGTGTTTTCCCATCCTTCTCCAAGGTGTATGTGTTCATCCTCCCATCATGAACAACATTTCTGTCAAACTTCCATGGTCTTCCCAACAATACATGACAGACATCCATGGGAATGACATCACACATAATTTCATCCCTATATTCACCCATTTTAAAATTGACCAAGCATTGCTTTGTAACACATACCTGGTGTCCTTTTTGCAGCCATGTCACTTTATATGGACTCGGGTGTTTATTCGTTTTCAGCTCCATCTTCTCCACCATCTCGGTCGAAACAAGATTATCGGTGCTCCCACTGTCCACTATAACCTTGCATTTCCAGCCCTTGGTCTTGCAAGTCGTTCTGAACAGTCGGCATCTTTGAGATGTGTCCACCTCTTTCTCAGGTTTCAAAAGAACCTTGTGCACTGTCAGTGACTTCCCACTTCCAGTGTCTTCATCCTCCACATCACGTCTCTGCACCTCAGCAACGTGAGATTTTCCTCCGTCCATTTTCCTCTCTGGACAATCCACGGCTTTGTGACCGTCTTTACCACACGTAAAACATGTGATAACTCCTCCTCGGCCCCTTCATCTACCTCGGGTACGAGGAAAAGTATTAGCATCAGCGTAATCTCCTTGCTGATCTATTGGCTGTCTCCTCGGCTCGGAATTTTGCTGCCTCTGCTGTGAGGTTCCACCTTTTTCAGCTTTTCCCTGAGGTCCCTTCCAATCCTCCTTGGGCTTCTGAGTTCTTTCTTGGGAAACCGCTTTGCCTCTTGGTTGGCTTCTGCCTCGCCCTCGCTGTCCCTGCTTACGGCTCAGCTTTTCTTCGGCTTTTAGAGCCATCTGATACGCATCCTCAACTGTTCGGATGGTCAGCATGCTCAGTTCGTCCTGAATGTCATACCTGAGACCATTCAGATATCTCGCTACCTTTTCGTCATCACTCTCCCGATGACCAGCTCGAATATTGAGCCTGTAGAATTCCTCGGTGTACTCCTTCACCGTCATCATCTTCTATCTCAGGTTCTGCATGCGCCTGAACAGAGTGATCTGGTAATCCCTCGGAATGAACTTCGCCTTCATCTTGGCGATCATCCGATCCCAGCTTTTGATCTTCTGTTTTCCTTTGGAACATCTGTCTTCCTGCAGCTCGTCCCACCATAAGGTTGCATGTCCTTTCAGCTTCGTGACGGCATTCCTTACCTTCTTGTCCTCTTCAATATCTTCGTAATCGAAGTAGGTGTCGAGTGCTCGGATCCAATCCAGCAACTCTTCTGCATTTAGACTTCCCTCATAGACGGGAATATCCATCTTCGTCTTCGAGCTCATCCTCGAAATAGCTCTGATCAACCGCTCAGTTGAAGCATCTTCTGCTGAGACCTCTTCTTGGTCATGTCCAGCTTCCTCTTCAATATTAGGATCGTTGAACTCTCCTGCGTCGGCTCCACACCTCTGGGTGGTCTCCATATCCTCGAGTCTCGCCCTGAGATCTTGTATTTGGCGCTCCATTTCTGGATTCCCTGCCGGCCTACCCCTTCTTCGGGCATCCCTGTCCTCACGATCAGGTGACTGCCTCTCTCTTCTGGGTGGCATGGTGAATCTGCTTCTCTCTGCTACCTGAACAAAGAGAACTCCACCTCCTACTCTGATACCACTTGATTGCAACCAGCCCCTCAGCGGACGGTCGCTCCCACCAGGACCTTCACTAACCTCGGCCCGACGAGCTTCAATGCTTGTCTAATCCCGTATCGGGACCTTCTGTCACCCACAGGACACTCTGTTGATCTTCCGGCAACTATCTCAGGAATTCGGGTCTCGCGAAATCGCGAGCCCTGCATGCACGTTCTCGTGCACTTACAAATGCCGAACCCCGAGTACCGATGGTCAAAGTCAACGACTCGAGATATCTCCCCTCGCGATGTCAGCGCTTTGTAATTTCAAAACCCCGAGTACCGAAGTGTCGATCCCACGCGAACACGCCACCTGGACTCCACTATTCTCCGGGGTCCCACTCGACCATGTCACCTCGGGACTTCGCGGATCGCGGATCCACAACACAAGTTGCAATGGTGTTGAAAACTCCGAATGTCGATCCCGCGATTATTCCGGATTCGTGCCACCTGTCCCTCCGACAATCGACAGCTCCGATTAAATCAGGAAATCGCAACTCGCGATTTCGACGTGCATACGACTCTTGCACTCACCAACCCCGATAGGTCGATGCTCGATGGCATATGGGTTCTCTCGTGCACCTGCGAGTTAACCTGCTCGCAACTCCTCCGCAATCTGACGGTCTGCGGGATTTCGTGACTCTCCTCAACAATCTTCAAGTCGTCGATTCTCTTCCTCTTGAAGAGTTATCAGCTGCACCAGCTTCGTCCCGTGTAAGCGAAGCCAAAGTTCTATTTCTCCTGAGCTGAATTCTCTCCGACTCCTTTAGAGACTTCGAGCACGATACCTGCGCTCCCCCTTCAACAACTTACAAAGTGTTGAAGTCTTCCAGGTTCTGCACTTTTACAGTCACAGCAACCCAGCCTTCCTTTTCTCAGACTTGCTACTAAGACTCCAGTCCGACCTGCACTCACCTGCACGGTTCAAACAACCCAACACAGCTCCGGGAAAAAGAGAACAAAAGTTCAACTGTTTAGCCTCCTCAACGCACTCTATGCGGAGGAATTCGACTGCACTCTATGCAGGAATCTCCTGGCTCAAACAGAGAAACAATTGGAACTCATTTCCTCATTCTCTCAGGTTTCGAACCTGATATGCAATCACATATTCAGGATATAGAAGATAAGCGTAAAAAGAAGCAAGTATGCAAAAGCCTAATATCAACAACACACAGAGATCAAACACATCCATGGAATTGAATCAAAGCTTTCCTATTAATTCAATATCTACACATGGGGTTTCTTCACAGCTCTCTGCTCTGCTCTCTCTTGCTCCTGTATGAATGAGAATGAATAATCCAGAATAATACAAAGGAGGGTGTCTATACTCCGTTTTCCCTCTCGAAAGGTAAACTGTCTAATCTATAGTTAATTCCTATCTAACAACATTAATAGTATTAAATGCCTTCCTATCTATAACATAATACAAGTGCGCTCAGCATTGAATGCCTTCATGTAAACGGCGGCGCAACAATCTTTCCAAAGCATTTCAAAAATATATGTGTTGGCACTGCCCAGCTGTATGTTCTTTCCTCCACGTGCTGGCTCGCTTGATGAAGTCGTAGATGCTCCTGCATCAATGAGGAAAACTACACGACGCATGATTTGGAGTTATTAGCCATCGTATATGCCTTAAAGGTATGGAGACACTACCTGGTTGGACGAAAATTTGAATTAAGGACTGATCATTGTGGATTACAACACATTTTTACGCAAAGTGACCTGAACGCGCGACAACGGCATTGGTCAGAATTGCTTAGCGAGTACGACTTCGATATTACTTACATAAAGGGAATAGTGAACAGAGTGGCGGATGCTTTGAGTCGGAGGCCACGCATATTTTCGGTGTTGCCTCTTCAAACGAATCTACGTGAGAAGATTCTCACTTTACAGCGTGACGATGACTGATACAAAGAAGTCGAGGATTTTATCGGACAAAACACTATGATGGTACCACGATTTGAGGGATATTCATTTGATAGCAATGGTTTATTGAGGTTTAGAGGTCGGATTTACGTACCGCCAAACGATGAGTTGAGGATGTTGATCCTGAGCGAGGCTCATAGAGCAGTTTACATGGCTCACCTGGGAGTTACGAAGATGAGGGCAGACCTTAAGCCCTTGTTCTTCTGGAAAGGAATGAAGGCCAACATAGTCAACTTTGTGGCTATATGTCTCAAGTGTCAGCAGGTAAAGGCTGAACATAGACACCCGGCAGGATTACTTCAACCACATACCATTCCGAAATCAAAATTTGAAGTCATTTCGATGGATTTTATTGTTGGATTGCCACTGACGGCAAGGAGACACGACTCGATTTTTGTAGTAGTAGACACTCTGACAAAGAGTGCTCACTTTATTCCGGTGCGTACAACGTATCAGGCACCTGCAATAGTGAGATTTTTCATTAGTGAGATTGTGAGGCTGCATGGCGTGCCTAAAAAGATTATATCTGATTGAGGATCGGTGTTTACCGGACGATTTTGGACGAGTTTCCAAGAGGCCTTGGGAACTCAACTTAACTTTAGTACTGCATATCACCCAGAGACTGACGGACAGACAGAACGTATGAACCAAACCTTGGAAGACATATTGCGCATGTACGTGATGGACCAACAAAAACGTTGGGAGGAATTCTTGCCGCTAGTAGAATTCGCTTATAACAACAGTTACCAGAGCACCATTAAGATGGCGCCTTTTGAGTTTCTTTATGGGCGACCATGTCGAACGCCCTTGAGTTGGGATCATCGTGAGGATAGGGTCCTGGTGGGACCAGAAGCGATCCAAGAAATGGAAGAGCAGATGCAAACCATAAGACAAAGGATAAAAGAAGCGTAGGATCGACAGAAGAGTTATGTCGATGCGCACCGAGTCGACCGTAGTTACGAGGTCGGCGATCGAGTCTTCTTGCGGGTTAAACCGCATAAGAGTTCGATCAAGTTTGGAAAGGGAGATAAACTCTCTCCTAGGTTCGTGGGACCTTTCGAGATTGTGGAAAGAAAGGGGCATGTGGCCTATCGACTAGCCTTGCCTGATTCTTTGAGGCGTATGCACGATGTTTTTCATGTATCTGTTTTGAGACATTATATTAGTGATCCTACGCACGTGATTGACATGAGTTCCTTGCAGGTATCAGATGAGGGAGTGCTCACGGATGAGCCAGTTCGCATGTTAGATCATCGTGTTCGACAGTTACGACGTTGAATGGTAGATCAGGTCAAGGTCTAGTGGGACAATTATAGTCCGCACTCGGCGACCTGGGAGGACGCATATGATATGCGCCAACAGTTTCCATTTTTGTTTGATAGATAGACTTATGATACTATGGTACTTATGATATAGTAGTACTTTTATTTCGGCACTTATACTGAGAAACTTCGGGACAAAGTTTAGACCAAGAGGGGGTGAATGTAACATCCCGCTCTGGCGCACTTACAAAACTTATTCTTTGAGGACACTTGCTCGCAAGTGATCTAGACTCTTCTGATATTAATACATTTATGCTTGATTATGATGCGTTCTGATAGATGACATGATGTTTTACTACTTGATGTAGACAGGTGCTATTGACTCAGTTTCATTGAGTGTGCAGGGTTTCGGACCTTGAGGATGCAGAGGCATCGG
>ML780979.1:163549-184998 GCA_009831015.1 Picea engelmannii | reverse complement strand
ACGTCGCATTGATGATGATGATGAGACAACCTAGATGACCCTAAGACCTTAACGCCTGATAAAATTCTTAAAACGACTCCCCTAATGAATTGTCGCCTAGTTCAATCTAAACCTAAATTAAAACATCTCAAAGATAAAATTCTTATAAGCCCTAAGAAAAGATCCTACAAAAATAAACATAAGGGCATAAACTAAAACCCTCCTATGTGTTAGCTAAAGCCTTCTTAAACTAAGGGGGGGTAAAGTAATGAGGGGGATAAATTAATTGAAACCCAGGGTTTTTAAATTTTAAAGAAGAATTAAAATTATTAAAGAGTGGGAGTATAAAAATTTAGGATGTTAAAAATATATTGAAAAGACTATTAAGCGCATTTATCATTTTGATTTAACAAAAAAAAATAAAAAATAATAATAATAATTAAAAGAGAGAAATAAAAAATATAAATGAGGAAACTTGTAATAAAGGAAACTTAATAATGGAAAGTAGGAGACATAGGGTTAAAAGAGAAAAGGAATCAACATTTAAGGAGTTACTAAAAATCAGAAACTTCATTTAGGAAAGCTATTAAAAGCATGAGAGGGGATCTAGGAACCCTAGGAGTAATTTTAGGAGCAACTTTAGGGGGAGTGAGGGAAATGAGTCTTTTATTTAAATTAAAGAAATTAATTTGGAGAAACATGGGGGATTAGTGACACTTGGACGACAGTAAATGTTTAGAGGTTTGTCATTAAAAATTAATTTAATAATGATTTAGGAAAGTAGGTGGGTCTCAAATTTCTATAAAAGAAGGGGAAGAGAAGGAAGAGGGGGATGAATGGTTAGTGTAACGTTACGCTTCCGGATTGTGGCTTGAAGGATTGCTTGTGAGGAGTTGGGTTTATCTCAACTGTATTAGAGTGGTAGCTCAGCCTTGGAGGTGAGCTGAGAAGCTAGTATTATCTATGGATCTTGTGCGGCCCCTTTGCGGCTCGGGGGGCTAAGGGGGAAGCAGAGTACCGCTAGGATTGGCTGGGAGGTACCGGTGAGCTTTCGGCGGTCGGCGAGCGGGAGCGGAAAGGAGCGCGGGACGCGGCGCGGGATGCGGCGCGGAGCGCGGGACGTCTTCCGACGCTGGCGTAAGGCAACGGTATGAATTTAATTGGTGAAGTAGAAAGCATTTTTATATTCGACAATTTTAATGTTATTGATGTTGTATATAACCTTTCATTCATCGCTCTGACTGTATGAAATCATTCTGTCGTAATTCGGGACTGTGCAAATTTAAATGATGGTGCGGGAAAGTGTAATTTTTAATATTGTTGTTATACCTTTTTATTTAACGTCCTGGGCTGTATAAAACGATTGCTGTTATAATTTAGGACTGTGTATTGTGTTACTGAAAATAAAAACTCTGTCGGCAATTTCGTTTCAGCAATGTTATTGTGAGATTGTTCTAGCAATTTGTCTTTATATAACTGCACTGGAAAAGCTAGTTCTGGTAATTTTGTTTCTATGAATGATGATGGTTAAATGGATAATGAAATTGGAAGTCTGGAACCTCGTTTTTGTATTTCATTGCTGTGGTGGATGATAGAACACGTTTTTATGGGGGGGGAAGATTTTACTGGTGCGTCTTCCTGTTGTGGTATGGGGCGTTTATATATTCAGTGGGCGATTCTTCTATTGGGCGTTGATTTTATACAGCGGGCAATTGTATATGGGGCGTTTTGTATTTATATTGGGCGTTTGGCATTCATCCTGCGTTCATCTTGATGTGGCTGTCGATAAACCTGGTCTACATTTTAAATTTTAATTTGCAAACCCAGATTGCTTTTCTTTTTATCTCGGATTTTCGTGTTAATGATTGCCTGGCGTTTTTTTTTGGGATTGTGGGCGTTCTCTTTGGTTACAGTGGGCATTTTGATGGTGGACCGTTTGTTCCATAATCTGCTGTCCCTTCGCTGCAAAATTTATGTCCTCCGTTTTCCATTTCTCTGTCATTCATTTGCTTAACCTTATGGAAATTCGTTGGTGTATCCTAGCAAATTCGTCTTACCTCCTGGCAATTCCTTCTAATCCTGGCAATCCGAATTCTGTTATGGCAACTTGCATGACAGACTGTAGATGCGTTCTATCACCAGTGCGCGTTGTCTATGGCGATTTAAATGGAATTCACTGATATTTATTGGGTGCCCATTGGTCTGCGTTTAAATGGTTATGGTGTACGTTTTATTCTGGGTCTGCGTTCCTCTTTCATGGGCGAAATCACAGATGCGTTTTCCTTTTTGGGGGTCTGTGTTTTTATTGCATACAGTGGCATTTATTTCGTGGGCGTTTGGTATGCGTTTGTTTGTTTACCCGTTACTGCGCGCAAATTTAACCTTGTAAGCTTTAATTCCACCAAAATATGTAATATGATGCTAGTTCTGTATATCGATTTCTAAAAATTTTGTTACCCTTAAATATGGTCTTTTTATATTTGATATTTGGCATTTTCAGTATTGTCATTTTTTGCTATTTTATATATTGCCTTTTCCTTAATATTAATGTTACCTCGTTAGTTTCAAGTCGAGGTTACCTATTTGATTGATATATAACGGTTATGGAGTTAGTAATGGCCTTTCCTTATCCCTCACAAAGATTAATTTTAGAGAAAAAGGGGAGTAAAAGCAGAGTGAACATTATCTTATTTCCTTTCAGTTAATATGGAATTAAATGACTAAATTTGTTAACTTCTTTTGTGTGGTAAGCAATGTCGGGTTCTAATGCCCTTTTTTCTTCCATTATGGTTAATAACGTTGCAGCTGGAAGGTCTGTTCCGGAATACTGGTGTTTTTACGTTATTGTATTGAAATTCTAAAGGGTTATGTATATTGAGTTTTTGGAAGGTCGATGCATTAATTATTGAGTTTATCAAGATTAAATGGAAAGTTATGCATACGGAGTTGTATGGAAGGTTTATGTATAGTGAGTTCATTGAGTCTATATGGAAAGTTCATGCATTGATTATTGCCTCTAATTTCTAGCTACTAGATGTACATTGAGTTGAGTTAGACGGCTCCTTTGGCAAATATGAAAAGCAACAAAAATGCAATATTAAAAGCAATATTAATATTTGTTTAAATAGAGAGGTTAATACTAGTCTAAAGCGCAATGTTAATATATGTTTAACTTCCTTGTAAATACTCGTTCGAATTGCAATGTTAACATTTGTTAAAGTGAAATGTTAATAATGATGTTAAAACGAAATGTTAATATTTGTTAAAACTGCCTTGTAAATACTTGTTCGAATTGCAATATTAATATTTGTTTAAAGTGAAATGTTAATAATGATGTTTAAAGCGATATGTTAATATTTGTTTAACTGCCATGATAATACTTGTTCAAATTGCAAGGTTAATATTTGCTTAAATTGAAATGTTAATGATGATGTTTAAGCGCAATGTTAATATTTGTTTAACGGCAATGTTACTACTTGTTCAATTGAAATGTTAATATTTGTTTAAATTGAAATGTTATTGATGATGTTTAAAGCGCAATATTAACCCTTGTAAGGTCATTGTAAAGTATGGTAATAAATTGGGAGGCAAGGTGAGATAATATGGAGAATTTGGCTAGTATTCAATCACGGATGAGTCATAGACATTGCCTGGTCATTAATTTTAATTGGTCATCGTCCGAGTCCTTGTCTTGCACCTTCTGTAGAAGACGTGGTTTCTCTTTCGTCTATGGTTGCGCTGGGTTGTAAAAATTTGTCGATTGGTCTGCTTGTGTCGGGCGGGATATAGACACCTTATGTGGCCTTAGCATATATGTCTGAGTGTATTTTCTGTGTAAAGGATCCAATGTCGTATCAAGAGTCTCGGGCCCTTTAAAGGCAGGGTTCCACTCTTGCGACACACCTGACGGAGGTTACTAGTTTCTGCCTGAGCAGTCGGCTAGGAACCTGTCTAATCTTCTTTCGAGAAGACATAAGACTAAAAGCCCTGTTTTTCTGTGCAGAAATAGTAGAGTCTATTGTTGGATTCTTCCCTCTGTGATTGTACTGTACTTAACACCTGGTGTCATTTCTGCTTACAGCTGCTAGTTGTACGCCTTATGTCTAGGGGCATTTCTTGCTTGTTGTCATGGTGATATGTCGGGGTCGTCTTGTTGTGTTCGTCTTGCTTGCATCATGTTCTAGGTCAGGTTACTAGTTTCTGCCTGAGCAGTCGGCCAAGAGCCTATCTAATCTTCTTTTCGAGAAGGCATAAGAGTAAACGCCCTGCTTTCTTGTGCAGAAATAGTAACCCTAACACCATGGTTTCTTCCCTCTGCGATCTCACTATGCACTCCCAGTACGTCTTAAGGTTTGTGTTGTGTGCCTTATGCCTATGGTCGTACAATGTTGCAGTTGCTCGCTGTGTGCTTTCAGTCTTCTTGTGTTGAATGTCGTGGTTACATCTTGTTGGTTGTCGAGTGGCGTCGTACAGTTAAGTGTGTGGTTACTTCTACACGCGTGCACACACCTTAAACAAAAAAAAAAAATTGCACCCGTTACTAGAATGGTTTTCGTAATGAGGTGGTTCGTTACAAAGAGGCCTTAAAGATTGAATCCAATATACAAGGAGAAGGTAAAGACATAAATGGACAAGATGCTAGAAGATGGTGTCATAGAACATATAGAAGAGTCAGAATGGACCAGTCCTATGGTGGTGCAAGAAAATAAGAAAGGAGGGATCAAGATTTGTGTAGATTTGAGAAAATTGAATTATGCTTTCCTACATGATCCTTTTCCTACCCCATTTACAGACGAAGTTTTGGATAATGTAGGGGTTTAATAAGCTTATTCGTTTACAAATGGATTCTTAGGATATCATCATATTAAGGTCACACCAAAATATAGACACAAGACTACATTTTCTACTGAGTAGGGATAATTTCAGTATACAATTATGCCATTTGGATTGAAGAATGCACCAGCCATTTTTTCAAGGGACGTAGTAGAATATTTTAAGTACTTTATTCATACGTTTTTGGAGGTTTACTTGGATGATTGGACAGTGTTCAGTTTGTTGAAGGATCATGTTTAAGTATTAAGGATAATGTTGGACAGATGCAAACAATTTCAGATATCATTGAATATCAAGAAATGTATTTTCAGCGCACCTTTTGGGATTTTGTTAGGACATGTGGTGTGTAAACAGAGTCTGCTGGTTGATCCTGCTAAAATTGTTGTCATAGTTAACTTACCACCACCAAATTCAGTGCGCTAGTTGAAGAGTACATTGGGCCATATAGGATACTACAAGAAATTAATAAGAGGATATGCACAAATTACTGCACCAGTGGAGAAGTTGTTGAAGAAGGACACTAAGTATCAGTGGAATGATCATTGATGAACGCCAACAAAGTTTGGATATTTTAAAGGAGAAAATGGTTATTACATCAATTTTAGTCTTTCCAGATTGAGAAAAAGAATTTCGTGTGCATGTGGATGCATCTGCAATAGCATTAGGAGTAGTATTAACCCAACTGGGAGAAGGTGATATAGATCAACCTATTGCATTTGTAAGATAAAAGTTATCATATTCAGAACAAGGCTATAATACTACATAAAGGGAAGGAATAGCTATGGTGTATGCTTTACAGTCTGATGATAAGAGGGATCAACATACCCCTTGGAGTGAGCTTTGTAGGGGCTCATGTTTATGAGGAAATGGTGTAGGAGACACCAGAAGAAGAATTGTCCCATGGAGATGGCCAAAGGAGAGGAAAAGAATAAGAAGGAAAACCAACAGAGACTATCATGGAGGATCAGAAGGAGAAGTCACTGAAAAATTCCCAATAGATGAAAGAAGAGGAGGCCCACATAGTTGTGAGGAAAAGGATTTTTCAAGAGGATAATTATGATGCTATACTCACTTAGTGGGATATAAAGTTGAAGCTACTGGAGGATTGGTTAAGCAATCCAGAGAAAGAGGAAGAATTCCAGAAGGAGAAAATCATGAGGAGTGGAGAATAATTCCAACATGAAGATAATCTAGATGAAGTTGGATTTATGCCAGTTAGAGGAGATGACAGAGGAACATAGGAACTAGCAAAAATAAAACTATCAAAGGATATGGCTGAGAAACAACTCAGTAATGTTGTTGCAGAATTGGAGTCTGCAGTGGAGTAGCAAGCCAATTCCACAAGAGATGAAGTTATCATGGGAGATCAGAATGATCTTTCCTTTTATATGTATGAATAATTGGAATCCCTGGGAGAAGGAGCAATAACCTAGAGGAGGCTCATCCAACAAGACAAGTTGGAAATTGAGGTAGAAGAGGAGATGCAACATAGCAGAATGTAGGAGAGGAAACATCCTATGGAAAATATGGACAATGAGATAGAAGAGATAAGGAGATTGATGATGAAGTCAACAAAGGAGACAATCAACAATAGGTGGAGGCTAACAAGAGGAGATTGCAGTGGAAAGTTAAATGGGGAACTGAAACATAAAATTTGGAAACTAGGAGGAGAGCTTGCAGCAACAATAAGACAACAACAACAACAACAAGGAAGAGGAGCAGGTGGACAAATAAAGAGTGAAGTTTGGGACCCAGGAGGATCTCAACAACAACACCAGATTTTTTAGAAGCGCAAGTGTGCTCCAAAGAACTTATCGTAAGTTCCAAGCTCAAGAGGGAGAAGTACAAGGAGTGCACATGATAACTTATTACAAGTTCCAAGATCAAGAGGTGTAGTGTTTCGTAGAATGAAAGAAAAGGCCAAAGAGTTGACCTTAGATAGGAGAGATCAAAGGCTTAGCCTTTGAAAGATTGAGAATTCCCTTATTGAAGGGTGACAAACTCGCAGAGGAGGAGAAACCACAATATCCATTGGATTGGTTGCAGAAACATATCTGAGCTATTAGATCAAACCCAAACAAAAGGAGAAGCGCGCGACAAAGGAGATTAGATCACAACTGTTGGATCTAACCACAGGATATCGTGAGCCATAGATCTCATAATTTGGAGATTCAACACTTCAGGAAAACATTGGTCATTGTGTTTCCATGAGGATAAATCCTCGAATCCCATAGTCTTGAAATAGATCTCAGTCGTAGATCACAGAGTGAAGAAGGCACCGTTGATTTGTAATCCCTTCGACACTTTGACTATCTAAGAGATTTTGGAGGTAGTTTTTGCAAAGTGTCTAAAGCCCCGAAGATCCAAAGCATCGGGGTTAATCCTAGCCATTGATCAAACAGGGGAATCTTAGCCATAGATCTCCACCCTTTTCCAATTCGGTGTTCAACAGTTCGAGAGTTTGGTGGTCAGTTGGAGCAAGGAACCCTGAAGCCCAAAGTTCTAGAGTTGATAATAGTCATTGGTTGTAGGAGGAGTGTGAATCATCGATCTTCATCCTTTTCCAGTTTGATGTTCAATAGTTCGATATTTTGGTGGTCATTTGGAGCGAAGAACCCTAAAGCTCTGAAGCCCATATTTGATCACAATCGTTGGCTGTAAGAGGAGTGTGAGCTATAGATCACAAGTTAAACGTTCGACTATTCAGGAGGCATTATGTGTTGGAGTCTCAGAAATCCCGAAGCCCAGAGTCCCAACATAGATCTCCATCATGGATCGTGGAGGAGGGAGAACTCACGCTAGCCATCAGATATAGCCGCAAAATTTTGGAGAGATGAAGGATAGGGAGAGGACCTACACCTGTCGGTCAAGTAAACTTTATGAATGAATTAAGACGGTAACCATTTCATGAGATTGGAATGTTTTTTTGGTGTGGAAAAGTCCTGAATCCCAAGAGCCCGGAGTGAATCTAGATTGTGGATCTAGAAAAGAGTGTGGACCGTTGATCCCTGAAATCTTCGGTGGTTAGAAAGTTCGATGGAAGTGTGTTGGGAGAATTTATGGAGAATCAAAGTCTTGGAGCTTTGAATATCACCTTTCAGGTAAGCGCTCGGTTATAGCCTACAGTCATATGCGATTCCACCATGGAAAAGGGGCTAGCGCCTATGGTTTTGACCCAAAGGAAAAATGGGATTAGATAAAGCACCCGTGGGTTTTGTGTGGACATGCATAAGGAATCAAAAGTGCATGTGAACATAAGAGAGGATCTGAAAGGGATCTGAGAGCCACTTCAACTCCTGTGAAATTTGATCCTAGATTGGGAGGTCGCATGAGCCCCCTAGGAGGGGGGGGGGTTGAATCACAATGTTATGTTTCTTCTATTTTTGGAAATCAAGAAAATGCGTCTCGCCCATTCCTCCAAAAATATTTTTGGAAATTTGGTGGTCTAGGACTTTATCCACCTTTCAATTTCATAAACAATAATAGTTTTATTAGGATCCATTCATTCATTTGTAACTTGTACCAACAAATATTGAAGAGAACTACTTTGAATGATTTCATGTCTAACTCAAGAATATATTCCAATTATCTATAATATATTTTTTTATATACTTATAGATGCCTATCATTATTAGAGGAAACATTAATAACCTGGAAAAGTATAGTTATCCCACAATCAAAGTTTTTATTCTTTTCATCCAATTGTTTGATGTGGAATTTCCAATCATCACACAATATAGCCTTGTGGATTTTCACCCATACCAATGTTCTTAACATGTTAAAAATGCATTTCCAATTGATAAATATATTTAAAACTAGTTAATATTTTGATGATAAAGGAATGACACATATAATATTAGAAAAAAACTAAAATATTATGGGTGATTCTTTCCTATCTATCTTTTGCACCAAATGTTAACTCAATTTCCCTTTCTATAAAATTTGTATCTTGGGAATAATGAGCTCTTATAATCAAATAAGGAAACATGTCACATGATAACATACCATAAACTATGTACATCATTCTATCCATATTGCCATCCAATCAAGGTTATTTGCAATGTATAAATGCAGTGCATCCCACTCTCGACTGCATATATGAATAAAAAACAATTGAATAATTAGGTACTAGTAGGGCTTAAGAAATTTTTGATGAATACAAATTAAATAAGTATGATATTGATAAAATGTGATATAAGTTATTGCAGTTATCTATTGTCTCGTCATCTTTCACTTTCCTCATTCTACATTTCCCCAAAAAACCTCCCCTTAGCATTTGTTGATGGAATTGACATCCCAAAAGTGAGGTACATTGATATTCATTGCTACTTTATAAAGATATGCACTAATATACACCAAGGAATGATATACCATATAGCCCTCAACCCTATATCCATTAGCATGTGATCTTTTTCTAACAAAATATTTCAATGCCTTCAAGTGGCTTTCCACCATCCAAATTGACCTTTTTGTGTATAGGTCCACATATTTCAATCTCCTCAGCTTGATGTATGAGGTAATGTTCTTGTGAATTGAAAAAGGTTATAGGAAGATACTTTTACAATTCACACATTAGCCAAGGAATTTCTCTTTTCCAATAATTTATATCTTCTTCATGGGTTTCTTTAGATGACAACCACCTACACATGATACAAGGAAATCACATGATTCAAAACAATAATATCTATATGTGTATAATGCAAGTAAATCACATGCATTGAAGTTATATAGCGTTAACCTTTCAATAATAAATTGTGACTTACCTCATGTACTTCCCAAGATCATATATAAACTATTTTATGTTATTATCAATGTTTCCTAGGAGAGATAGAGTTAGAGTGTACTAAAATATAGAAGGAATCATTATTCCTTACCAAAATTCAAAAAAATACCCAATTTTTATATATAAAAAAAGGAATAACTTTACAAGAATTTCTTAAAATATCTTAATAAAGGTATTCCAATCGTGAGTTTTTTCCACACCAAATTTATCTGTATTCATTAAGATATTATTACGTTTGAAGCAAAACCAGTGGAAAATTTGATTTTATGAATAACATATTTTACAACATTGATTTATTTCTTTGTAACTAATCATAGAATTTTATTTGGTTTTCCATCACTAGAATAATGAATCAAATTTCACATTACATTATTGACTTCTTAAATGTGCTACAAACTTTGGTGATTTTATCTTTGTTACTCCTTTCATCTAAGATTTTCCTTAGGTTTTTGTAACATTCTTCCTCATATGCATTGCATTAAACCAATTGACTACTTGTAGGTGCTCATCATAGGGAAACCTACTCAATTGCATGGAGTATCTTTTTGTTCCTCATGGGAGCTCATTAATGCATTGTCAACCTTTATGAAGCATAAAGGAAAAATAATTAAATATTAGGCGCATAAAAATAATTGAATATAAACAAAATTTATATAATGTTACATATTGTATGGAATCTAATTGTTTACCTTCACAATTCTTGTTATATTCCAATTTTTATAGTTGAGGTGTCATTCTTCATGGTTTTTTCCTAGTCTCTTCCTTACCATTAAAAATATGTTTCTCAGTAGTTTGATATCGATAGTTATTAGGGAGGATGCGATTGTACTCATCAAACACATCATTTCCTAAACTTCTTGAATGTCAAGATATCATTACGGGACCACATATTGAACATGCAAATTTACCCTTTGTTTGAAGACATACAAGATGTGGAATTATGTGAATAGTAGTATATGAAGAAAATATTCAAAAAATGCATGAATAATTGATAAAATCATATGTTATTAAAGTAAAATACTTTACTTACCACAAAAATATGTTAGCATTGGGGCATCGTGAATTGTCCATGTAAGTGTTTCAGGGATTTTTTTCCCCTACTAGTTTGGAGATGTTGTACATAGTGATGTTAGACCATCACTTTAGAATTTCATCAATACGAGGCTCAATAAATACATCCATATATTTAACTCGGTACCTACTTAATTATTTGAAAATGCACATTTTTATTACCTTAAACATATACATGGGCTTCACCTTGTTGGCCAATATCTTATCATGTTCATTCATAAAGGAGGTTTTAAAATGTGAAAAATAGAGGCAATATATTATAGGTATTGGGGGTGGAGGTGGGGGTGGGAATGTGGGTTATTGTAGGGGGGGTTATAGGTACTTGGGGAGTATAAAAAGGGATATTTGGTAAAAATAGGGGATATCTAGTAAAAATAGGGTTTTTTTATTATTGGAAAGATGCATTGGTACGATGCTTCAACAAAAGCATTTTGGGAGTTATTTATCAATATCTAGTGAAATTAGAAGGATTATTTAATATAACATCAATGAACATTCTATGTCATGGGTTCACTAAGTGGATACCCCATGAACATATAATAAATTAATATGTAATAAAACTAAACACATGAAATGGTATGTACTTGAAACATTATTGTAAACAAATACCTAGAATAATCATTTCCAACATTGGGTACTCCCTCTTTGTTGACATCCAAGGAGAAAGGTTATTGTTTATAACAAAAAAAATCTTTAAGTAAATGGACTTGAGCTCTCCAAATGGACTAACACCATTAGTTGCTAATGAAAGCCTAGCATTACAAGGTTCTTCTTTAAAAACTAGCTATATTTCAATGTCCTTAAATGTGGCACCATCTGTAGGCATTCACATAATACCATCTTCACTTATATTCCATGTATCATAATCCATAAATTGTACTATCTTTTTGCACCTAAACAATCATTGGAAACATGGAATTATGGGAATATGACGAAGAAACTTGTGGGGCGCCTTATTTGTTACTTGATTGGTTCAATATATACTAATTCCACATTGAGATCATTCCAACTTTGTTGCATGTTGTCCAAAACATATAATATGGTCATTAGGACATGCATCCATGACTTGATACTCCATTCTTGTATCTTTCATAACAAGAGATAATTCTCGATATGTGAAAGGTAAAGAATTTGATGGCGGTAGGAGAAAATCACCTAATAATCTACAACATTAATTTTTTTTATTGTAATAAATATTTCATCAATAGTGCATTCTTTGAAAAAATAACACTAAAAATAGAAAGAAAAAAATGATACTCAATTATGAAGAATTATATTTCATACTTTAGGATTTGTGTGAAACAAGTGTTTGAAAAACCATTCAATACTTTTAAGTTCACCAACAAAAATAACAAAGAATATTTTTCCTTGAGCCTTCATATAAGGGTTTTCATGCCTTATCAATTACAGGTACATCATGAACATCATCAATGTTATCATCTATCAGAGCAAAAGTGTCGTGGATCAATTATTTATCTTGCAATTCTCAATTATATCAATATCGTCATTTTCTTCCATAGTATTAACTTCATGATCTCTATCCACTCCATCATCTTCATCAAATTTCACCAATATTTTTACTACAATTTGGCACATCCTCATGCTACAATTCAAGCCTAAGATTCTTTGTCTTTGTAATTATAAACAATCAAATATTTTTAGTATATATATCAAATGTTTAAATGATAAAAATATGTATGTTGATAATAAAAATATTTATGTTGATAATAAAAAATAACATGTAACAAATAACTTACTAAAAGATTAAATATGTTACCCACTTTAAAGTGCCCATAATCCCTACGGTGTCTTTTAGCCAAGGAATTGGCAAAATATTTGTTGTCACCATATTGCTCTTTTAACCTAGCAATAGTCCTTATATTTTCCTCTTTTGATATTAACATTGTTCACTATTACAACAACATATACTAAAGTAGTTCATTAGTACAATATAAAAATATATTCAAAGAATTCCACAAATATAAGATTCAAAATATATTTTCAAATTGTTTACGTGAATAGAATTTGAATATGTAGAGAATGCAATATTTATAGGGGTAAAAATTGATTTTGAAAGTAGATAGAAAAACATTGTTACAGTTCTCTAAAGTATTCATGATCTGTAAATTGACATAGATATTCTACTCTAAAAGTTCGTTACAACAGATCTTATAATATTATGAAATATTAGATTATGCAATTTATTTCCTTAGAGCCCAGATTAATTATTACTAGCTTATTGATTAGATTTATGAAAATAATTGACTACGAAAATGAAAGAACAAGAAAATATACACACAAATGAACACAAGATGTATCCCAAGAAACACAATATGGGATCAAATCCATCTATAAGGTGAGACCTATGCTATGATATCTTTTCTTTGGTTATGAAAATGAAAATACAAAGAAAAGGGTCACTCACTATGGAGTTTCTCCTTCCATTTTTATGCTTTCAAATCTCACTCCTAGATTCTCTTCTTAGTTATGGAACAAGTACATTACAAAATAATGGAACCCTTTCTCCTCTTAACAACCCGATATTTAACATAGCACAATAGTCACCTAGGGTTAGGGTTTTTTCATCCTCAACCCTCAATTATTGATAAGTTTCTGGACCTTCTAGAATCTTCTTGAAATTCCACATGTGGATAGCCCCACAAGTGTGAGTAATGGGGGTTGACGTGGCATCCACTCGCACCATGGTGGTCAACAAGGTAAGTCAACTTGCAGGAGACACAACTTCTGCATACAAGATCCGATTGAGGTTATTTTTGCACCATGTGGAAATGTCTCGTTTGATGCCTAAAAATGGATATGGAAGGTTCTCAAATCCAAATATCTAAATTGGGACCTACCACCAAAATGGGCCCTACAATCCAATTTCTCCAATTGTTCCACCTAGGAAGCACCAAGATAGATGGAAAATTATATAATGATCTAATCTGGATCAAAGATCAATTCAAAAACAATTATTATAGACATTGAAAGAATCACATATCCACTTTGTTGGAATTTAACCCCAGTGGAGAGGATAACAAACATGTTACCCAACCACCCGAGCTACTTTGTTTCCTTTGCTAAAGAAAGAATACTCTTTCAAAGGTTGTGCATTGATACAACTTAAAAATAGAAATAAATCATTCAAAGGTTGTACATTGTTACAACTTAAAAGTAGAAATAAAGCATTAATGTCAGTGGGAATCAAGGAAAAATTTAGGAATCCCTGGGCTAATTTTCAATGTTTTTTCCAAAAAAAGATTCTCTAATTTCCATTTTTTCTAAAAGTAATTCCCAAAATTATATAAAATAAAATTATTTTACCTTAAAAATAAATCAAATTTAGTTCTTAGAAATTTGAATATTTTTACAAAAATAAAGTCAAACATTTTATACTTTACATATTAAACATATTAAGAACTAGTAAGATTCACCAAGGTTTTTACATTGTGAGATAAATTTCCATCCTTAAAAAAACATGATATAAAATTGGAACTATATAAAAAATATTAGCATGAACAATGTGAAAAAATTACACACAAATGGAGAAATGGTCCAAAATTATCCATGGTGATCAATCACTGCTCAAAATCCTAGTTTCCAAAGATAGAATATTTGTCCAAATTGTATGGAATCTAATTGTTTACCTTCACAATTCTTGTTATATTCCAATTTTCATAGTTGAAGTGTCATTTGATCCGGAAGCACGAAATGAGAGCAGAGATATACTAAAGAAATGCACAGAGATATCGTGTATATCCAATAATATAACAGAAATATATCAGAGATGCAACCATAAACATAGAGATACAGTAATACATGATTTCTATTAATAAAATAAATGTACAGAGACTGTAAAAATATAGAGTGAAAGACTCGCTAGAATGGTGGCAGCTTATCTCTGATAAGAAATGTGACGGCTACTCACATTCGCAAGAAGATGATTACAATGAGGCTCTGGAGGCCTTTTTACAATAATAAGGAATGCCAAAAACCCTAGACATCCAAAAACCTAACCCTAGGAGATGAAGCGCCAAAAGTCATGTGGACCCCATTTGGGTAAGTTAGTACATCAACTTCCCGGGGTCGTAACTTTTTCATACAATCTCCGTTTTAGGTGTATGATAGCTCGTTGGAAATGTAACATCGAAGAGATTCATTTTGGGGGCTCAATCATGCCTTTGGCTATCATTGAAAACCTCTATCTCGAAAAACCTTCATTTAGGCCCTCAAAATGGCCCTGGAAGTTAAAACTTGCTAAAAATAGTAAATTGCCAAAAAATTGTTTTGAGCCAGTCAGAAAATGTGGGTGGCCACCGAGATCCACCTGGATCATCATTCTTCATGGTTTTTTCTTAGTCTTTTCCTTACCATTAAAAATATGTTTCTCAGTAGTTCGATATCAATAGTTCTTAGGGAGGAAGTGATTGTACTCATCAAACACATCCTTTCCTAAAATTATTGAATGTCAAGATATCATTACGAGACCACATATTGAACATGAAAATTTACCCTTTGTTTGAATAAATACAAGATGTGAAATTATGTGAATAGTAGTATATGAAGCAATTATTCAAAAAATGCATGAATAATTGATAAAATCATATGTTATTAGAGTACAATACTTTACTTACCACAAAAATATGTTAGCATTGGGGCATCATGAATTTTCCATGTAAGTCATGTTTCATATAATATTTTTTCCCTACTAGTTTGGAGATGTTGTACATAGTGATGTTAGACCATCACTTTAGAATTTCATCAATACAAGGCTCAATAAATACATCCATATATTTAACTTGGTACCTACTTAATTATTTGAAAATGCACATTTTTACTACCTTGAACATATACATGGGCTTCACCTTATTGGCCAATATCTTATCATGTTCATTCATAAAGTAGGTTTTTAAATGTGAACAATAGAGGCAATATATTATAGGTATTGGGGGTGGAGGTGGGTTATTTTAGGGGGGGTTATAGGTACTTGCAGGGTATAAAAAATGAGATTTGGTAAAAATAGGGGATATCTAGTAAAAAAAAGGTTATTTTATTATTATTGGAAAGATGCATTGGTATGAGGCTTGAACAAAAGGATTTTGGGAATTATTTATCAATATCTAGTGAAATTAGAGGTATTATTTAATATCCCATGAATGAACATGATATGTCATGGGTTCACTAAGTGGAGACCCCATGAACATATAATAAATTAATATGTAATAAACAACTAAACACATGAAATGGTATGTACTTGAAACATTATTGTAAACAAATACCTAGAATAATCATTGTCAGCATTGGGTGCTCCCTCTTTGTTGACATCCAAGGAGAAAGGTTATTGTTTATAACAAAAAAAAATCTCTGAGTAAATGGACTTGAGCTCTCCAAATGGACTAACACCATTAGTTGCTAATGAAAGCCTAGCATTACAAGGTTCTTCTTTAAAAACTAGTCATATTTCAATGTCCTTAAATGTGGCACCATATGTAGGAATTCACATAATACCATATTAACTTATCTTCCATGTATCATAATCCATAAATTGTACTATGTTTTTGCACCTAAACAATAATTGGAAACATAATTATGGGAATATGATGAAGAACCTTGTGGGGCACCTTATTTTTTACTTGATTTGTTCAATATCTACTAATTTCACATTGAGATCATTCCAACTTTGTTGCATGTTGTCCAAAACATATAATATGGTCATTAGGACATGAATCCATGGCTTGATACTCCATTCTTGTATCTTTCACAACAAGAGATAATTCTCAATATGTGCAAGGTAAAGAATTTGATGGCGGTAGGAGAAAATCACCTAATAATCTACAACATCAAAAAAAATATTGTAATGGATATTTCATCAATAATGCATTCTTTGAAAAAATAACACTAAAAATAGAAAGAAAAAAATGATACTCAATTATGAAGAATTATATTGCATACTTTAGGATTTGTGTGAAACAAGTGTTTGACAAACCATTCAATACTTTTAAGTTCACCAACAAAAATAACAAAGATAATATTTTTCCTTGAGCGTTCATATAAGGGTTTTCATGCCTTATCAATCAGAGGTACATCATGAACATCATCAAAGTTATCATCTATCAGAGCAAAAGTGTCATGGATCAATTTATTTATCTTGCAATTCTCAATTATATCAATATCGTCATTTTCTTCCATAGGATTAACTTCATGATCTGTATCCACTCCATAATCTTCATCAACATTCACCAATATTTCTACTACAATTTGGCACATCCTCACGCTACAATTCAAGCCAGAGATGCTTTGTCTTTGTAATTATAAACAATCAAATATTTTTAGTATATATATCAAATGTTTAAATGATAAAAGTATTTATGTTGATAATAAAAAATAGCTTGTAACAAATAACTTACTAAAAGATTAAATGTGTTCCCCCCCTTTAAAGTGCCCATAATCCCTACAATGTCTTTTAAAGAAGGAATTGGCAAAATATTTATTGTCACCATATTGCTCCTTTAACCTAGCAATAGTCCTCAAATTTTCCTCTTTTGATATTAGCATTGTTCACTATTACAATAACATCCACTAAAGTAGTTCATTAGTACAATATAAAAATATATTCAAAGAATTTCACAAATATAAGATTCAAAATTTATTTTCAAGGATATTCTACTCTAATAGTTCATCACAATAGATCTTATAATATTATGAAATATTAGGTTATGCAATTTATTTCCTTAGATCTTAGAATAGTTATTACTAGCTTATTGCTTAGATTTATGAAAATAATTGACTACAAAAATGAAAGAACAGGAAAATCTACACACCATACACACAAATGAACACAAGATGTATCTCAGGAAACACAATATGGGAGCAAATCCAACTAGAAGGTGAGGCATATGCTATGATATATTTTCTTTGGTTATGAAAACGCAAATACAAAGAAAAGGGCCACTCACTATGGAGTTCCTTGTGACCTATGTGGCATGAATGATTGCTACATAATCTTCCTCCTTCCATTTTTATGCTCTCAAATCTCACTCCTAGATGTTATTTTTAGTTATGGAACAAGTACAATACAAAATAATGGAGCCCTTTCTCCTCCTAATAGCCCAATATTTAACATAACACAATAGTCACCTAGGGTTAGGGTTTTTCATCATAAACCCTCAATTATTGATAAGGTTTTGGACCTTCTAGAATCTTCTTGAAAGTCCACATGTGGATACCTCCACAAGTGTGAGTAGTGGGGGTTGAAGTGGCATCCACTCGTACCATAGTGGTTAACAAGGTAAGTCAACTTGCAAGAGGCACAACTTCTCCATACAAGATCTGATTGAGGTTATTTGATCTGATTGAGGTTATTTGATCTGATTGGGGTTATTTTTTCACTGTGTGGAAAGGTCTCCTTTGATGCCTAAAAATGGACATGGAAGGTTCTCAAACCCAAATCTCTAAACTGGGACCTACCACTAAAATGGGCCCTACAATCCAATTTCTCCAATTTTTCCACCTAGAAAGCACCAAGATAGATTACCCTAGCTACTGTGTTTCCTTTGCTAAAGCAAGAATACTCTTTCAAGGATTGTGCATTAATACAACTTAAAAATAGAAATAAATCATTCAAAGGTTGTACCATTGTTACAACTTAAAAGTAGAAATAAAGCATTAATGTCTATGACCCCTCGGAATCGGGAAAACTTTAGGAATCCATGGGTTAATTTTTCATGTTTTTTCTAAAAAAGAATTCTCTAATTTCCATTTTTTCTAAAAGTAATTTACCAAATTTTATAAAATAAAATTATTTTACCTTAAAAATAACTCAAATTTAGTGAATTTGAATATTTTTACAGAAATAAAGTAAAACATTTTATACTTTACATATTAAAAATTAATAAAATTCACCAAAATTTTTAGTTGTAAGATAAATTTCCATCCTTGAAAAAAACATGAGATAAAATTGAAACTATATAAAAAGATGAGCATGAACAATGTGAAAAAACTACACACAGATAAAAACTGGTCCAAAATTATCCATGGTTATCAATGACTGCTCAAAATCCCAGTTTCCAAAGCTAGAATATCCGTCCAAACTAGGAAAACGTCGCAGTGGTAGCACGCATGCAAAACCGATAACAAGAGAGGCGCCATCCAGACCCGCCGGTTATTTGAAGAACCAGGAAGGTCGGAGCGTAGAAGCCTATCCGTTTGTTCCAAAAACACGACGCGGTGGAACTTTGGAAGCAATATCTAGTCAATGGCAACACTGTCTGTTAAGGTCGCGTTCGTATCTTAACGTTCAGCCCAGAATGGTAAAGTTTAATCTATGGATTCCAATTTCCAACCACAACCGGCTGCGGGGAAATTTTCAAAGAAATATCGTTGAAAAGTTTAGAATTTTTAGGCAGTCAATAATGTTGTAGGTTAAACGTTTTATTAAATGATGATTTTTTTTTGGAGATATTTGTTTGAAATCTGATAAGAAATTGTTAAATTTGTAGATTTGAGTGATTATTTTTATATAATTCAAATGTTGCAAAGATTTTTCTAAAAAAATAATCATTTCGTAAAACAATTACACTAAAAGAGAAATTGAAAATTGTTGTAGAGGAATTGTTTTTCAGAAAATTGTTATAGAGGAGTCGTTGGGTTGAAAGAAATGAAGTGCTCCACACTCCAAAGCTACACTAAAGACATATTTCTTACTTTGTGTTTATGACATTTTAGGGATAAATGCATCCACACACAGAAAGAACATAAGAAATGTACACAATAATGTTGCACAGCCGTCGAGGAGATGTGTTTTACTTCATCTGGGTTCATAGAATTAAGGCCATGCACAAGTTAGTATATGTACCTCTAACATTTTGGGGTTTTTAATTATTTGGAAATTATTGATTTAGTGGTCTCAAAAATGCAGAAAGCATTTAAAATATATAATCTAAATCATTAAAATGTGATTTTTTTTTAATTTTCAGAGCAGATTTTGGACAAAACTTATCTCTAATATTTTTAACTATAAGTGTAATCATACACAAAACTAATAAAGGAAATATTTATATACAAAAGTAATAAAGGAAATATTCACAAGAAACATATAGCATTGGTAGTCTTACATGAAAATAAGAAAGGAAATGTCCACATTTAATGTTGTTTTTTATTTTTTAAATAGTATTTTAGAATATAAGAAAGTGTTACAATTTTATGGTGATATATTTTTTTTGGAAAGTGGTAAAATTGATCATAATTTAATTGTCAATTGAGAATGAGAATAGTTATTATTGGTTGCTATTTGTCTATGCGGATTGACTCATCATCTTAAGCTTCTTCTGAAATGACTTGTTGGTGATGCATAAGTGGTAGACTTCCACTTTTTCCAAATGTCTTTGAGTCTTGAGCCATTAACCAATAAGAAGTGGACAAGCTCTTAGCCAATTAAAACCAGTTCTGAAATTAAATACTACCCAATTTCAATTTAACCTCTTATCTAAGAAAAAATATTATAATAAATTAATTACACTAAATTTTTTTTAAATAATACAACAAAAACTAATATAATTTCAAATAAAAATTATTATACAACTTTTAAAAAAGAATAATTTTTTATAAATATATTTTATAATTAAAATGTATTATTAATTAATTAACTAAAATCAAAATTTTTAATAGATACATCTTAATCCAAAACTATAAAACATTAAAAATCAATTCTCCTTATATAAAAAGTTGAAACATCCCACCTAATTTTATAAAACACTAATTCTCCATATACACATACTTTTATAAAACATCCTGCATACATAATATGAATCATCAAAATTACAGATATATATAACTAATAATGAAATCTCCAACACCCCCTTTTATAGAAACATCCCACGTAATATGATCAAAATTACCAATATATCTCACTAATAATGTAGTCTCCAACACTTCCGAACACAAAACTTCCACCAACATGGAAGAATATGCGATTGAGTTATTTTTAACACTTCAATCTACATCACTTGGGTGGCTCCAACACTACGACTATACAAGAAGTAACATAATTATTTATAAATATGTTTCATTAATTCCTCTCACCGTTTCATTTTTATCTCATTAAAAAAAACTAATTATTTTAAATTTATGTTAGTTTAATTTCATATTAATATAAATATTCTACATGATTGTTTACAAATACATATACCATTCAAAAAAACACCTATACAAAATTAAAATTACTATTTAATATAAATCTAATTCTTTAATCCATAAAAATAAATAAAATACAAATAAAATCACAATTATTCATCCTTCCATTCACTACACAAAAATAAATAAACATAATAACCTTTACAACAGTTTTTTAAATCACATGTAATAAAGATATTTACAACTATTAATAACCTTTACAGTAGTTTTTTAAATCACATGTAATAAACATATTTACAACTATTAATAACCTTTACAACAGTTTTTGTTTTTTAATGACATGCAATAAACATATTTACAACTATAAATGGTTGAATTCCACACAGATGAACCCGTATCACTTACAAACGAAATCAAATAAACTTTAATTATTGATTGGATATTCAGTTATATAATTTTAAATTTATCCTCTTTCTTTCTTTTTTGTAAATAGTAATCATTTTTAAAAATAAAAATACTATTATTTTAAATTTATTATTTATTTGATAAATAATTATTATTTTAATAAAAATTAAAATAAAATAAATAAAAATATTTGTTTTTTAAAATATATATATATATATATATATATATATATATATATATATATATT
>ML780979.1:146488-163005 GCA_009831015.1 Picea engelmannii | reverse complement strand
CCAATTAAGCTTGTGGTGAATATCAATTCCAAGATATTTGTATGAATTCACTTCCTCCAAGTTGTTGTTGTCATATACAAAGGTGTCATAAGGGATCTTATTGGATTTAATAATCATGACCTTAGTCTTATCAGTATTAACAGCCATACCCATATTGGAGAAAAAATCCTTGAGGATTCTTAGTTGGTTTTCAAGATCATGGGGAATCCTTGCCATAAGAATGATATCATAGGCATAAAGAAGAAGATTGATGACTATACCAGTGAGTGTAGGGCCAACACAACCTGTTCTTTCCAAACATTCTTCTAATTTATCAATGTATATGCCAAAAAGGGTAGGGGACAAGGGACAACCTTGTTTGACTATGATATTGCAGTTAATCTCTTTTGACCAGCCCTCGTTGTTTTTAAACTTAGCAATAACATTCTCATACATCCTTATAGAAATTTGCTAATTTGCACCTATTAATTTTACTTTTTATAAGAAAAACAATCTAAATAGCAATTGTCCCTATAATAATTTAGAACAAGATATTTATAGTTTGAAAAATGAAGGTAATATCCTCTTGCTAGGAGACTTTAATTCTATGACTGCAACTAAACAAGATACTCTTTTAAGCATTGATTCCAACCATAATCCTTTATGGCTAGATGAGGACCTTGTTTTATCTAATAGTTACAAAAGAAGCTCTAAAGACCTAATTGAGAATTTGTTTCATACTAAGTTTGGTCAAGCTCTGCAGCTCTCAAGACCTAATAATTTACAATGGAGTAACGAAGTGGCCAAACTCCAACCAGATGAATTGTATTCATGAGTAGGTCGTAGATTATGTGATATCCGATATCCCCGTTTCCAACCAAATAACAACTTCTAACCTTTTAAATGACCATGAACCCGACTTTGATCATAAACCTTTAACCCTAACTCAAAACTTTGCCATGCAGAGGAGTGCCATCAAAGATAATTATGATAATCAAAGGCATTTGCGATTTGAAAAAAGTAAAGTTGGTCTTTTCTTAAAGGATTTAAATAGTAAATTGCATCTCCTAACTTATAAGGACAACATTTAAGAACTCTATCATAATTTTACAACTACCCTTTCCACTTCTATTAACAAGTTCTCTTTCGAGGTGTCCTATAAAAAGAATAATAGAATGGCCAACCCTTGGTATGGTAAAGAATGTAAAATTTCTAGGAAATCCATTAGGGATGCTTCTAATGAGTCCTTAAAACTCAATAAGATCAATACGTACAAATCCCTAATTAAAAGGGAAAAAAAAAGGTACTATATCAATAAAAGGAAAGAGCAACTTTCACAAATATCTAAGCTAGATCATAAGAAGTTATGAAGCCAAATTCTAAACCACAATACTAAGGAAAATGATATGACTCCCTTAAGGGACTGGAATTCCTACCTTAAAATTATTTACGAGTTCCCTAATTCCATGGACACCATTCCTATTGTCCCTACAGAGGATGAAGTTTTTTCTTTAGATGACATAGAGTTCAGGGTTAAGCGTTTTGCAAATGGGAAAGCTAAGAACATTGAAGACTACCAAGATGAAATTTTTAAAATCGGAGAGTCTATCCTTATCCCTCACATACACAAGATCTTTAATTTATCAGTCAAGCATGGCTTCCCTAAACCTTGGACGCAAAGCCTCATTGTTCCTATTTTTAAAAATGGGGATACAAACATTCCCTCTAATTATAGGACCATTATGATTAGCTCGATTTTAGCCAAGCTTTATGGAATTATTTTGGAAAAGAAGGTTATCCTTTGGCTAGAAAGTCATGGTAAAAGAGCTAAAGGCCAGTCTAGGTTTAGGAGATAACATTCAACTATGGACCATCTTGTTACCTTTAGGATCATTGCAAAGGAGTTCCAAAATACTAAAACCAATCTTTTTTGTTGTTTTGTTGACTTCAAAAATATTTTGACATGGTTCCTAGGAAAAACCTTTGGAATATGTTGGAAGAGATAAGAGTGTCTCTCAATTTGAGGGTTGCTGCAATAAGGATGTATGAGAACATTATTGCTAAGTTTAAAAACACTAAGGGCTATTCGAAAGAGATTAACTACAATATTGGTGTCAAACAAGGTTGTCCCTATTACACATTATTTTTGTCACCCTTATGATCGTTAATGATGTAAATCTATCCTTTGTCTTTAGAAGGATCAATGGCCTGAATTCCTAAAGAAAGAAGGGAGAAGAACTTTGCCTGAGAAAAGAAATTGTATTTTCCTTTGTAAAAACCCTATTAAGGAAGATCGTCACAAGCTGCACTATATGCAGGGTACGACGATGCATGATTGCCACACCCTGCTCTAAAGCTAGACTGTGACATTGTCGCAGGCTGCACTATAGCTAGGGTGCGACGATTTTTGTACGTGGGAAAAATAAGCATCTTCTCGATGCTTCTAGAAGGATAAGCTTCTATGGTGAGGTGGCCTTCGAACAGTTTGGATCTTAATCACTTTCATGATTTAGTGGGATCATCCTAACCTCCTCACGTTATCCTCTTTAGCTTATAAAAGGAGAGGAGCTCTCATGGAGAAAGTTAGCTTGGTTTTTCTAGCTTGGATTCTTTGGAGATTGTATATTGGCTTTGAGCTTTGCTTTGTCGAGATAGATTGTGAGTAGCTATCATATCTACAGTCTCAGAATCTGTGGATTAGAAGTGTGTGGGAAGCAAGGAACTGTTGGAAGGAACCTGACAACATCAAGGCATCTGGTTGTATCTTTCTTCCACATTCTTTAATAAAGATATACTTTTATTTCCTATATGAATGTTATTTGTTCATATTGTATGATTCCTTGATCACGTACATAGTTTCATATCAAATAGACTCTATTTTTCTTGTCTTCATTGGCTTGCGTTTCTTTGCAGATATTTCTCCATAAGCCTCATGAAAAAGTTTGGATCGCATTGGCAAAGTAAGATCTTCGATATTTAAAAGGTATGTTCTAGATCCATTTCTCATTTGATAATTGAATCTAAGGAAAGAGTAGTGTATTGTCTTGTTTTGTTCTAGTTTCGTAGTGAATATAGGGGGATTGATTTGTGTCTGCACTTAACAATTAGCCCGATAACAAAATTGGTGAACCAGGTTTAACAATTTGTGTCTCTATGCACTCCACTGCATACTGGAAGTAACTCTGGAGATCCATATGAGGAGATGCACTCCCCACCATCCATGAGATAGTGAAAAGGATAGTATGAAGGGGTAAATCCCAAACATCCTTAATGGTAACCTTGCCACTACGTCTCTCGGCCTATGGATCACAATACTGGCGGATATACTCACTCATAGGAAGACCACCACCTCTGTTTCCTGTCAATGTCACACGGGATCCACGGCGAGATAATCCCATCAAAAAATAGATATCCTTGATATCTAGAGAGAGTATGTGGGCTCCCACATGGAATACCAGTTGATCCACATACCACATGTGGACTAAATACTCAAGAAACCTCAGTTGGGCCCTCATGCCCTGGATCTTAAAGAACTTCAGCAACCCACACTCTCAGAGGGCATTAACCATGCCTGAGTCATTCCCAGTGAAGTAATCATCTCCCTCATGTTCTCTCTCCCTCCACTCCAACATTTTGATAGTCAAAGACCTGCATTGGAGCCACAAGGAGAAGTTAGCATCTTTATTTTTCTTGATTGGAAATTTTTATTAGCCAAACGTACATGAGAAATTTTTGAGTTGCGCATGATGCAGGTGAGGTTTATACACAGTGCAGAATCGTCGCAGGTCAGCCATAAGGCCGCCTATGGAAACCTATGGTTTTCGCAGGCCCCGATATAAGCCACCTGCGACAATCCCCACACACACCTACCCTCATAAAATCTAACTCAAAAACTACTTTTAACCAGTAAAAACGAAAATTAATCCATGGAAAATGAAGAGCACAAGAAGATTAACTTTTTAGCGGAATTCGTTCGTCTAATAGTTGCTCATTCCTCCCGCAATCCACAGTGGAAGTTTGAGGTAAAATAGGGTTTTTTTTGGACAAGTTTTGGGTAAAATGACAATGGAATGGTAAAAAAGAGTTTCTACCTATATTTATTAACTTTTTACTTTTTCCATTGATATTTTATATTATTTTATGCATTTTACCTAAAACCTAAAGATATAATGATATTGTGAGTGTTTTGATTTTTCCTGGGTGAAGAATCTAGGAGCCTAAACGATGGAACATGGATACGTTTCTTGGTTTGTTTTTACGTTTGTCGCTTGTACAAATGATTTTTAGGTTTTTCAGGAAAAACCTCGAGCTCAATCTTTGTTCATTCTCATGCTCGTAAATCAATGAGAATGAAACCTAGTATACTTTTGTCATTTTTTCGTATTCGTCATAGTTAACACGAAAAACGAAACTTATGGAGTATCCTTTAAGCTCTTTTCACGCTCTGTAAAAATGAAAAGATTGTCGAGTGACCTTTTTATTTTCACTCTCGTAAAAGTATTTGAAGAAAATGTTTGATGGGCGGTAGGTTATCACTTTTTTGGACTCATCAAACTAAATTACGAAAAAGGAACTGAGAGAGTTCTCTTTAAGTGTTTTTCAGACTCTCTAAATATGAAAAACCCCTGAGTTTTCTCTCTTTGGACTCGTTAAACAAACATTGAAAGACCTATATGGAACCAAACCACTCCTTCTTAGGTTTCGTTAAACATACTCTGAAGGACTCGTCTAAAGGATGAGCTTACATCAACAAGCATATGTTATCCTCCTCAAGCTTACATAAAAATAAAGAGGTACTCGCCAGAAATAGTGGGGGGGAATTTAGAAAAGAAATGTGTCTCTATATTTGTGTTAGTGGCGGTAATAGTCTCTCTTGAACATGACACCCCCTTTATCATTGAATACGGGTTGGGAAATTCATTTGTCTCTCGTTTGACCTTCTGCAAGTTCATATCTTGGGTTGTCTCTGAGTCAATGTTGCCAAGACCATTGTCGTGTCATTCATATGTTCAAGAGAATTCCAACCCTACACAAGCCTTCTATCGAGTCGGCCATCTGCAGTTATCAATTCCTACCATGTCGACCTTCCCTGTATCAGTTTCAAATCATCTTCACACTTTGATCTACCTTAAATCTGTTACTTATTTCGTGTCATTGATGGGGGATACATCAAGGCCCTCCTGTGACGAGTTTGTTCTCGTCGAATTCAACTCATTTTCCGGGAACAAGACTTAGAAATCAATTAGTGCCTTAGAACCTGCATGCCTCAATGGCAGGGTTCTTCGCTTTCGACAATGGGTTCACATCATTGACCCCTGATTGAGAGACTCTATCGAGTGCTCGACTTCAACTCAATTATTCGTATTCGTTGGATTGTACTAAGGTACCTTGGGAGTCATTGACATCAATGGTGATTTTCCTCACATTTGTTAACGATTTTCATTAATGACCGATAATCAAGTGATTTCTACCATGTTCGACTTCAGCACCTGTAATCGCATGGCTAGATTCATACTTACGGATGACGGGATTGAAGACATTGGATCTCATTATTTCAATCCAGGTTGCGATGGAGTATTTACGATTTGTATTGACACATAGATCCACTTTGTGTGTCTCATGGCTATGTCTGAATCTGAGTTTTTCTACGAGCATGGATCCACAATGTATTCTTGGTGGCTATGTAGAATCTTTGGTGACATGGATCCATAGTGTATGATTGGTGGCCATGACTGACATTTATGATGTAAATTGCTTGTAGTCTGAGCATGGGAATGCCCGCCTCAGAAATGGTATAATATTGTGTAGATGCTTGGTTGTTTGCAGGTTTTCGATTGGTTCGCTCCTTGTTTCATACACACACACATATTCTAAAAAGTATTTCAGCTATCATGAGTTCCAACCTCATACTTTAGGGGGAATTCTGTTACACATTATTTTAGTCACCCTGGTGATGTTTCTATAGCATGTGTTCAAGCTCCCAAAAGAACCTTTCTTCATGAGAAAAGTGGTTGGCTTCCTCTTCTTCAAAACATTGTTAATAAAGGACGTCACAGGCCAAGCATAAGATATAGTGCGACGATGTCTGATCTCCGCAGCCTATCCTGGAACTGCCTTGCGGCGTTTCCGCAGCCTATCCTATAGTCAGGGTGTGACAGTGTTGAATGACTAATAAAAGGTCGAATTCCATGAAGGTTCTAGAAGGGAATCTTCAAGAATGTGAGGTGCCATCCATATGGTTGGGATCCTACTCGCTTCTATGATTTGGTGGGATCATCCTAATCTCTTTAACCATCTCTCTTTCTCCTATATAAGAATGGGTTTCTCATGGAAAAGGTTAAGCAAACAAGTAAGCAAGGAATTAATGAAAGAATAGGATGAGAATTGTGTGAGGGATTCTATTTCAATTGATTCTTGAGATATTCATTGATCCATCAAGTTATTGTGGATCCTCTTCATGCAAGTTTGGAGCAAGTGTGTGTGTTGGAGCAAAGGGCCACTGAAAGGGAACCTTGCAACATCAAGGTTGTTTGGTTGTATCTTCCACTTTTACTTAATATAATACAGTGGCATGTTTCTTTCCCATAAAATCATTCTCATTTTATTAAATGACTCCTTGATCACATGTGTAATTTTTCATTGAATATACTATTGTTGCTTTCACTTTGGTTGGTTTTTGTTTTATTGCAGACCCAATATCACAAGAGCACCGGAGCGGAGCAGGGACAAAAAAGACATAAGGAAGCGATATTCAAAGGTATGTCACTCATCTCTTGTTTGATAGTAAATTCAATGATTAAAGATTAGGGAAAGCGCCATGTTTTGTCTTGTTTTGTTCTAGATCCAGGTGGATCTAGGGAGATTAGTTTATGTCTGCATTCATCGATTTATCCAATAACAGTCCCTTGTCCCCTACTCTTTTTGGCATATACATTGACAAGTTAGAATATTGCTTGGAAAACTGAGGTTGTGTCGGCCCTACTCTCACTGGTATAGTCATCGATCTTCTTCTTTATGTTGATGATATCATTCTTATGGAAAGGAGTCTCCATGATCTTGAAAACCAACTAAGAATACTCAAGGATTTTTCCTCCAATATGGGTATGCCTATTAATATTGATAAGACTAAGGTCTTGATTATTAAATCCAATAAGATCACTTATGATACCTTTGTATATGACAACAAAAACTTGGGGGAAGCGACTTCATACATATATCTTGGAATTGATATTCACCACTAGCTCAACTAGAATTATAACATCGATAAAATCATTATTGGGGGATGGAAATCTTATTATGGGCTTGAAAACAATTGTAAATCAATCGATCTTTGGATTTGGGACAAGAAGAAACTCCTCTTTGAGACTCTCATTACACCTGATATTCTTTATGGCTGTGAAGTCTAGGGTTGTAGTATCTCTTGTGAATCCTAAAGAAAGATAGGGAAAATACAAAAGAATTTTATAACCTATAATCTCAAAATTAAAGGAAATACGCTCTATCCCATCCTCCTCTTAGAAACAAGTCTCTCCCCCATTGAGAGCACAACTATGACTAGATACCTAATGTATAAGAACAAGTTAAAAAACATGGAAGACAAGAGGCTTCCTAAAATTTCTTCAAAATTGAGTCGTAACCACCATAGACTCAGGCGAGGATGACATAAATATGTTTGGTCTTGGCTAAACTATTGGGGAATCATGGAAGACACCATTTTGCAGAATAACGATACTATTAAAAATATCAACAAATCAAAATTTAAGGAGAAAATGTGGTGTGATAAAGAGTTAGAGGGAAAAAAATCCAAGTAGTATAAGGATGTAATCAAACCTAATCTAGAAGATCAAAATGATCTATTTGTTTTGACAAGTGTAAAGAAAAAAATAAGCATTACCAAGATAAGAACAAATTATTTTCGAGCACAGAAACAAAATTCTCTTCATCTTCATCTTCATACAAATGCAATGGTGATTATGAAATGATGGATTTGAACTTATGACCTCTTAGGATGAAACACATGTTCTTAACCATTAAACCCACCCACAATGTACATATATAAGTATGTACATTATAATATCTATTATAAAATAATATAAAGATGAAGATAATGATGATGTATAATAAGGTTTTTTTAAATATTAAAAGATTATCTATCATTTATAAATATTAATCTTTTTAGTTAAGGAAAAAATGAAAATATAAAAAAACTTGAAATTTATATATTTAAAAATATTATTCGATAATGATGATGTGTATTAAGGTTTTTTTTAATATTAAAAGATTATCTATCATTTATAAATATTAATCATTTTATTTAAGAAAAATATGAAAATATGAAAAACTTGAGATTTATATATTTAAAAATATTATTCTTTTTATATATACGCATGTACATTATAATATCTATTATAAAATAATATAAAGATGAAGATGTGTATTAAGGCTTTTTTAAATATTAAAAGATTATTAAAATAATGATAAAGAATAAAGATGAAGATAATGATAGACTTTTATATGAAAAACTTTTATAAGATAATGATGTATATTAAAGTTTTTTAAAAATATGGAAAATATGAAAAAATTGAAGTTTATATATCTAAAAATATTATTCTTTTATATAAGTTTATAATATCTATTATTTTATATTTTAAAATATTATTCTTTTATATATAAAACTATAATATCTATTATAAATTAATAAAGATGAAAATAATGATTATAATGTATAATAAAATCTTTTAAGTCAATTTAATTATTTATTGTTCACTTATAAATATTTAATTTTTTTTATAAATTGAAAATATAAACACTTCAATTTTACACTTATATAAATATATTTTATAAAAAAAATGTTTAATAAATTTAAACTAGAATTAATTTAATTTATTTTTTAACACAATCACAATCATTATTTAATGCAAAATTTAAAACATGGAACATTTTTCATTAAAATTTATAACCTTGTATTTATACACTATAAATTAACATTTTCACTTAAACTTACTAAACACATAAATTCATACATAAATATTTTTATAATAAATAAATACACTATAAATTAACATTTTCACTTAAACTTACTAAACACATAAATTCATACATAAATATTTTTATAATAAATCTAGTTTAAATTTTAAAATGAATTTTTTTTCTTAATTATTTTGAAATTTATAATTTTTTAATTAAATATTTATAAATCTATTTTATATTTACTCAAATTTAAATCTATATTCATCAGTCTAGATCCATCTTAAACTGAGATTTATTAAACATTCAGATTTATCAAACATTCAAAAAAATCCAATTTTTTAAAGTGTAATTTTTATTATTATTTCATTCCATGACAATTTTTGTATGTGTAATTATTTTTCATTAAACCTATTTTATTTTTATTATTATTTTTTATTTTAATAAAACTTATTTTAATTTTTTTTTAACTGTAATGTTATCTAACATAACATATCTAAGATATCACCATATCCCTCCTCCTAATTGACTGTAGTGCACCTAAGTATTCTCGGTGTAATCAACATCTCCCCATACTAAACTGGAAAACACCTAAATATTCTGATTACAATAAACACTTAATATAAAATCTTAAAAGCATGGTGGAGCAATGTGCTCATCTGTCATGCTCTGTCTAGCGACTTAAAAGTAAAACGGTAAACCCAAAATTCCTTAGAATCCGACATCCTAACGCAAACCCGAACAAATGCCACAACCGATATTTTAGACGGATTTTGTGAGACAGTTAAAACGATATATACAACCAGCACTACAACAGAAAAATCCCAAATTGGAATTCCTTATCCCACAGATACCACAACAGCTAAACAAGAAACTCAAAACAATATATACAACAAAAAATATCCAAATTGGTCTCTCTTATTCTAAAAACAAGTCCTAAATTATTGTGCAGTCCAATCGTCCCCACGACATTCAATCCTAAATTATTGTGCAGACCAGGCATAAATCTTAACTGATACCCCACGAGTGGGTTTATGGAGTGTTGAGATCTACATATATGTTCTTTTTAATGGGATTTTCAAAATCTTCTTAGAACTGCTAATTTAGCCATACCTTTCCTTTGGCACGAATACAGAGCACTAGGAATTATCGTGTTCCAGGATGCCGAAGGAAGGATTACAAAGAACTTGGAAGTGTTGTGCTCCAGGTTTCTGCTGATGCAATACTGGTTCTCTCTTTCTAGTGTGTCTTCCGTGACTTACAGTAAAAGCCTTTTCTGATCAGTGTTTTTTATGCTTCGCTTTAGGATCTCTCTGTCAAATTATTTGATTACTATCTGATAATTTCACAGAAAAGTTGTTGAATTTCAACCCCAGAAACATTGCATTGCAAACAGATCATATGAATGCTTTCTTAGTTTCAATGTGAAGGAGCTCCCCATCTGGGATTCATTCACATGTATAAGAACATGCGATTAACTTCTCTTCAGTCTAAAAACGAGAAATTTGCGTCTGCCTTGAGCTACTTTGAATATCATTAGTTAAATTTTGCTCTTTTGATCAGCCTGGCAGGCCTTTGCGCTTGAATATTCTTATTTAGGGCAGAGAATTTGTTCTCAGGACTTGTGTTTGCGTGTCGACTCTGCTCCCCAAAAAATAGAGACAACCCCCATATATATTTTTCTTTGTGAGAATAGGCACATAATGGATACGTATCATGGTATTGTAAATCGGAAGACATGGTCAGTATATATTTGCATAGCCACGATTCTCTCTCTTTTGGGGACAATACAATCGTCCAACTTCAACCAAGACTTTGTAATTACGTGGGGCAATGATCACGTCAGATTCTCCGACAATAACCAGACGGTGCAGCTCAGTTTAGACAAACAATCAGGTATTCATCCAACTTATCAGTTTATTTCGTCTCACCCAGGTACTTTCAATAAACTACATTACCATTGTAATGTCAAGACGCTTGCATAGATCCATGAAATGAGAAAGTCTAAACCTCTTCGTGCTTGAGTGATTTTATGTTAAGTTATATATATAGGGCATTGTAATGGCGATACATATCCTTGAATGAGAACATAGATCTGAACTGGTTTGCGTTTAAATGATATATATACCTTTGGGTTGTGGTTTAACTGCAATTTGAAGCGGCTCACTGAATGATATATATACCTTTGGGTTTTGGTTTAACTGCAATTTGAAGCGGTTCACTGCATTAAGTACCATGTAATGAGTTAATTATTGATTTACAAGTTAATTATTTAATTGTATTTTGGTACATTTTGTTTGTAGGATATACATTATTTAGGGTTAGTTATAGAGAGCCTGTTACTTAGCATTGAATGCTGCAGTAGTCTGGTACATTTTGTTTGTAGGATATACATTATTTAGGTTAACAATAGTCTACCTGTTACCTGCTGCATTGAATATTGCAACAGGTAGATTATAAATCATCTGATCTGAATTTTATTGTAGGATATACATTATTTAACCTACCAATAGCCAGCTTGTTACTCAGCATTGAATGCATCTGATCTGAATTTTATTGTAGGATATACATTATTTAACCTAGCAATAGCCAGCTTGTTGCTCAGCATTGAATGCTTTACTGTAGGATATACATTATTTAACCTAACAATAGCCAACCTGTTACTCAGCATTGAATGCTGAAGCAGATGGATTATAATTCATCTGATTTAAATTACTTATCGATCAGACTATTTATAGTCAACCTGCTGCAGCATTCAATACTGATTAGCAAGTTGGATATTGGTCTTCTACTATTTATCATCTTATATGTATATATATACATATAACTTTTCTCTATATAAATAAATATTGATAGGTTATTTTTAATTGGTAAAATGATTTTAAGCATAAAACACCATGCAAGCTTACCTGCTTTCTATCAATTGAATATACTATTTACCATCCATCCAATAAACAGGAGATATCAGCAATGAGCCAATGAGTAGCTCACTCACTCTCATAATGCTTAATGATATGTAAAGAACATCAGAAAATGTGCTTGTCAAATCAAATTAAATAGATTTGCAGTGAATGAAATGCCTTTGTCAAATCAAGTTAAATAGATTGACACTAATTAATATAGTATGAATGAACGTGAGCATGGAAGAATTGTTGTTGCTAATTTTCCATATATAGTGTAGTTTCCTTTCTTTGTTTACGTATTGACTTCCATCTGGGCTGTAGAGCTCCTAGCGTTTGATAGGAAGAACTTACTTGAATCACTGTTTGGGGATCGTTTTAGGATGTGGATTTGGGTCCAAAAACACATATTTGTATGGTAGCTTCACCATGAAAATCAAGCTGGTGCCTGGAAACTCTGCTGGAACAGTCGCTACATTTTATGTAAGTAACAAAAAAATCTTAACATCAGTATTTCTTTTTATCAATCTTCTTCTGATTCACTTCAAATTTACATGGTGGTAAGAGATGACTGGACATAGTTTTCAACATTTATTTTAACGATGGTGTTGTTCATCAATTTGCATCAGATGTCATCAGGCACCAGCAATCACGATGAAATCGACTTTGAATTTCTGGGGAACCTAGAGCAACAGAATTATATTCTGCAAACGAACGTTTTCACAAATGGGACTGGAAAAAGAGAGCAGAGGATTAAACTGTGGTTTGATCCCTCGGCGGACTTCCATAACTACTCAATCGTTTGGAACCAGAACCAAATCATGTACAGCATACTGTTGAACAAACAACTGAAATTGTTAAAATAATAGTCGTTTTGCTGTCTTTTATTTCTGTTACTTACTTATATAGTGTGGCATGCTCATGTGAACAGGATGTCTGTCGATGAGACTCTTATTAGGGTTTTCAAGAACAATGAAGCGGCGGGTGTCCCATATGCAAAGAGCCAGCCTATGCCTGTCCTCGCCAGCCTGTGGGACGGAGAAGATTGGGCAACCGACGGAGGGAGGACTAAAATAGATTGGCTCAAGGCTCCATTTACTGCAACTTACCAAGGCTTTGGAGTGGATGCATGCATAGCAAATTCAATAGCAAACCCGCCCTGTGCAACTCCCAATTTTGGCGGCGTGTGGAATCGGCCAGAATATCAAACAATAGATCAACATCAACTCCTACAGCTGAAGTGGGTTCGCAAACACCACTTGGTGTCCGACTACTGCAAGGATACTCGCCCACGGCCACCGGAATGTGCGCTAAATCCCTAGACAGATGTTCTGCAATGCGCAGTTTTTCCAGTTTATATGACCATTTCAACTCCACAAATTCAATTCAATGAATGAATAAGAATGTTTTGATACCCTTGATCATCGCCCGAAGCGTCGGCGGAGCGTTTTTCTCTGTCCAGCCATTTTTTCTTCTCTTAAATGTTGTCTCCATCCATCCATCTGCTCTACACACTTGGTACGCCTACATACGAAATATAAATAAGGGGAGCGTCATAAAATGTCTTACACTGTTTATGCGAAAAAAGCACTCATCTTTCATCCAAGGACTTCATCGATTCGTCAGTTACAGTTTGTATGGGCATTACCCATGGCTTCTTTATGAAAGGACTCGTGGACGTTCTAAAAATTAAAAAAAATTCTGATGTTTGTAGCTTTCAAAGGTTTCCTTTCCAAAAAAAAAATTTAACAAATGTATTTATAATTATTTTTAAGTAGATAAGTTTATATCTATTAAATAAATTTGATTAATCCATATTTTTATTTTTAATTATTTTTAGGGAAATAAATTTATATTTATTAAAAACTTTCGGATTAATCAAATTTTTAATTAAAATTATGTATGTAATATATAAAAAATTTAATAATAAAAAAATATTATTTATAATTAACATGTATAAATAATACTTTCATCAACCACAGATTAAGTGACTGAGTTGGTTATTTTTAAAACAAGTTTTACCTTTGTCTCTCTTGTCAAGAAAACCTCTCAACGAAGATTGACCCACTTTGGACTAAGGTGGATTCATGATGGTGGCAATACACCACCACAATTATGCAATTTTCATTTCATCCCCAACTTCTTTTATAATTTATATAGCATGGAAGTGCACATTGTAGGGACTCTCTACACCGGGGGAATGTAAATATTTTTGAAGGGGCAAAACACATTAATTTGACTTTGGACTTTGATATATCATGTGTGTTTATAAAAAAAAAAAAAATGTGTTGAGATATGCATTTTAATAATTAAGTTATCTGTAAATTATAAATGTTTATATGGATATTTAGTTATGTGATTTTAAATGATTTTTATAAATATTAAAAATAGTTTTTTTTTGAAATTAAAGTATAATTATAATTAAAAATAGAAGTTACACATTGTACTTTGTGGTGTTTGAAAAGTAAATGTTGAAATATAATATATAATGGTATGAAATATGTGAAATCCATTATTTTAAAATAAATATGTAATAAGTTAAGATCATTATACCAATTACAATGGAGCTTATATGAATCCATAAGAGGGGAAGATTAAGAGCACTTCATGGGAAAGAAATTGTTTATTATCAAGTATCAATTCAATAAGTGTCATTTCCATCATATACCAAAAATACTCACCCAACACTTTTGATTTAGAAAATTCCCTTAAGGTAAAAGTACCATTATTTTGAGAAATTTAGAAGTTTCTCATTCCTCTCACCTTCATCATTATACAACATTCATTCTCCATTATTCTCCACTCCCACGTTAATTTATCTCATGGCATTGCATTCTAGGAGTACAATTTCCTATACCCAACAATCCATGAAGGGGAGGGTTGTATGAGAGTCGAGGTTGGGGAAAAATAGAACCTTATCACTTACATGCTCATGTAGGACCTCTTAACTCTTTCTAAGAAAAATAATTACATCGCCAAGTTTTCCTATAGGGTAATTAATACTTCGACTCTTCTTACCTACACTAGAGCAAAAGATGATAGTCATTTCTCAAGGCATTGTGTAGAAGAGAAGGTAAATGTACAAGTTGTGTTGTGTCTGGTCATGATAAGTGAATTTCATGGTTGATTGAAGGCGTGATGTTATGTCTATAGTTTCTTGTAGTGAGATTATTGGTTGAGTTATCAACGTTGGATCAGGATGAGTGTGTTTAAGCCCATGGTTGGTTTCATTTCCTTGTTGGCCTCATAATCTAGATTGGGCATGACATTTATAGCAGATGCCTATGGTTGTGCGATGAATCATTCTTACACAGTCAGTTTCTTGGACTACTTTCATTATAGGGAAAGTGTTAAAATATTGCTTTCTTCTTTGTCATTCAATTTTGTGGAGCTTGAAGTGTTCAAGAATTTGTGCATGTTTTAGTATGAATCTCCTTAGGAATGACTATAGCCATGTGATACCATGATTTTCATGTATGAGTAAACTAGCATCATTATATGTCTATGTATGGATTACATAGTACATATATGCTCTAAATACCCCCCACCCACCCCCCCAATCCTAATATCCTTGTAATCATCCTCTATTTCGACACTTATTATCATGTGTCCCTAATTTTGGAATCTATATGTAGTTTCATATGGTGTGCGGTATTCCATGATCTACTTAGTGGTTAAAATAAGAAGGTCGTTGGTTGTTGACTTAGAGGGCATGGATGGGTATGCCACATGCATTCTATAAATCAAGTAGAAAGAACAAGAGAAAATATACAATGTAGCTTAGACCCTTGACCAACTTGACTCAAGAATGCACCCGGATCGGGTGTTAGATGGCCCACAAGATGTTAAGAACCAAATATCAATATAGCATAGAAAAGCCTCAGAAAAAGTACTCAACACCTTGAAAAAGAGACAATTTCATATAATAAGCCTCTTCGAGGGGGCAACCTCCTTTTAACCCACTTAATTGTTCAAGTACAAGATGATTCCAAATGAAAATGTCTCCTTGGTATATATAGGAGACTAGGAGGTATAATTACAACTAATGGAATAAAGCCGACATAAATAAAATAACATTACTAATGTAATATGCCCCAATTAAGGGGTAATGAGCCAATATTAGGGCTTAACATGCCCCTCCCCTTGAGACAAGTGGTGTCCGTAATGCTTGAGTAACTCTGGATGCTTCTGTATAAAAGACTCATCTTCCCAAGTGGAATCTTCAGCCGGTAGTTTCGTCCATTTAATGAGATACTCTGAAATGGATCTATTCCTCAGCTGGCGAATTCTTGTGTCAGTGATGGCTTCAGAATCCAATATGATTTTTCCTTCCTCGTCAAGTTCTGGCAATATAGTTTGAACTGGGATCTTGTCGCCTATAACCTTCTTTAAGCATGAAACATGGAAAATTGGGTGTACTCGTGAAGATGCAGGCAACTCCAATTTGTATGCCATAGTAGCAATCTTTTGAAACACCTTATAAGGGCCATAGTACTTTGGTGATAATTTATTATCCTCCTTGGCTTGATTGAGGGACATCTGTTTGTATGGTTGTAGTCTTAAAAACACCCAATCCCCTACTTCAAAACTTCTTTCACTACGATGTTGATCTGTTTGTTGTTTCATGCAATTATGTGCCATGGTCAGGTTGTCCTTTAAGATTTGGAGAAC
>ML780979.1:132218-143560 GCA_009831015.1 Picea engelmannii | reverse complement strand
TCATAGTGTGCTATCATTTCTTTCGTGAAAATTGTCCAAGTGACGAGTGATTTGTGAGAACAAAGCCATCGATACCATACAAATTGATTAGGTTCTAAATATAAAGAAGCAATTCGTACCTTTTGTGTATGTGGCACATTATGTAGATCAAAGAATTGTTCCATCTGAAGTATCCATGTTATTGGGTCCTTTCCATCAAACTTCCTCATATCGATCTTAGGAACGTGGTTGGTCTTCAACCCAAAGTTGGAGTTTCTCCATTCTGGATTCACCTTCCTTGTGTCCTCATCATGAATTTCATGGGATGCATTTTCACTATCAGGTGTCTTCTCTGTTACGAAATTTTTCAATACTTCCATGATCTCCTCTTTTAAACCATCCATCTTTGCCTCCAACTTATCTTCCATCTCTTGTAGTTCATCTTTTGTTACTATCTTCTTTTGTAAATCATTTATGTCCCTACACATTTCTTCACCTTCATCAAGAGTCCAAGTAGGATTGTCAAGAGGCTTATTTGGTGTAGAAGTTCCCTTTTTGGGTGGCATGTTGGCCAAGTATCACTTTTGAACCTTGATTTTGAGGTGGTTCTGCGAGATAATTTTTCTTCTGTTGTATCTCCCCAGTTTCGGCCCTTCTAGGTATGAAACTTTCTTTTATGTAGTTCTCTGATATTTCTTCTCTACAATGCCACAGGTCTAATCAAAATTGGATGTTCCAAGTGTAATTTATGGTAACTTCCCCACAACTTGTCGATTTTTGGCCTTTCCAGGAGATCTCACTTGTATAGCGTGCCCCGCAAAAAATAATTGATATGAAATTATGAAACTCATACCAGAAATACTACAAACTGTCCACGATCTAATGAAACCAGTCCCACTTAATTTGGATACTCTAGGAAGAAGTTATGATTGTTTTACCTATAACACCTTCTTGATACTAGTCAATAGGACTAGTCATATACCCTATCTTACACATGGTGTATCTACAAATTTAAGATGACCAAGAAGTTGAAATTTATATCACAGATACCTTACTAATTTATTTGAATAGCCTCTAGAGTTTAGGATCTTAAACGTTACAGAAAATATTTTATAGCGAAAATTACGCAATGACTCATTTCAGGATGATTCCAGAACCCTATCTTGTACAGGTTGTATCTCTGAAATTATAAGGCCTCAGGAGCTGAAATTTTAACCCAACGTACCTTGATCTGTCTACTAAATATCCTCCAAGCCGTTCCTTTTGAAACGTTGTAGAAAAAAAAATTATAGCTAAAATTCCAAGGTGTCTCAGTTGTAGCAACGAAACCCCAAGACCTTGAGCTCTGATACCATATGTTAAGAACCAAATATCAATATAGCATAGAAAAACCTCAGAAAAAGTACTCAATGCCTTGAAAAAGAGATAATTTCGGATAATAAGCCTCTTCGAGGGGGCAACCTCCTTTTACCCCACTTAATTGTTCAAGTACAAGATGATTCCAAATGAAAATGTCTCCTTGGTATATATAGGAGACTAGGAGGTATAATTACAACTAATGGAATAAAGCCAACATAAATAAAATAACATTACTAATGTAATATGCCCCAATTAAGGGGTAATGAGCCAATATTAGGGCTTAACACAAGACTGAGGGGAAGCACCAGATGGTGGGGCAATGGGACTAGATGTTCTCACGCGGGCTATCTTGTCCACAACATCACCTCTCGTCACGTCCGTTGGCCACATGACCCATACATCTCATGAAAAAAAGGAGGTAAATGCAAGAACATGGGATTATGAAGGAGGGAATCAATGCAGATTGTGGAGGTGTACATTGGGTCGATTCAGACAATTAAGGATGATGATGCAAAAGTTAATGGTCGGAAGTGAATGGGATGGCCATGTTCGGTCGTCATTCTGGTTGTGCATGGGAAGCATTATGAGATTGGGGTTCGATAGACGCAAGATTTTATTTGGTGGCTTAGGCAGTTGTCCATCATCGTTGAGACTATCTTCTTTCCATGGAGAGTGTAGTGGATATTGGTATGAATGTATTCCATCCATCTGTGAAGCTCGACCAAAGAAACAATGGTGCCCCATAAGCATAATAATGAGATGGAGGTTGAGAAGAAGATAAGGGAAGCCATGGATGCAAAAGATGCTCCAAAAAATTATCAGGAGGGGGTCGACCCGGCAGATAAAGAGGAAATGCAAGCTCTGGAGAATGAAGTGTGAACTAGGTGGGATCGGATGGAGAATGAGGAGGTGGAGAACCAAGTGGGATATATGGTCCCCAACTTGGGATGCACCAGGAACATGGAGAACAAATTTTTCAGAACGGTTGAATTATATTTGCATGTGAAGACTACGGTTGCTCAGAGCAGGGCACCTCTTGAGCAAGACATTCAAAATCTGAAGCAGAGGATGGAAGCATTAGAGAGGCAGTCCAACCTGCTCATGACTATGGTTTCATGGCTTGTTAAGAAGCAGGGAGGGGTCTTTCAGATTACTAAGGGAAAGGATACTCCTTCCAGCTCCAAGGCCTTTCTGAAGTCGTCACCCTCAGCAACCCCCCAAGTTCATGTGCTTGATGAATGATGCAATCTGCATAAGTCGGGATCTTTACAATCTTGGTTTACTAGTTTTTTTTGCTTTCTAGTCTCAAGGATATCAGTACAAACTGGTTATAAATATTTTTAATACAAAGTATGATAGTAATGATAGTTTTGTCAGTTGGTCTGGTTTCCCTTTGGGCAAGCCAACAAAATATGGGTCATTTATATTATGTCTAATATAGATATTTGTATGTATATTTTACGTCTTTATAAATAGAAATTATCTTCTTACTTACAAACAAACAAAAAACTTGACTAAAAAATGACATAAAAATCGTGTGGTGAAAACGGAGTAGTCCTCATAAACAAATTGCCATGGGGGGTCACCCTAATATTTTATCAAATACATGAGTGCACAATTATATGGGAGAAATAAAAAAAAAAGTTTGATGCAATTGTTTATGGAAAATTGGTAAACTTTCAATAAGGACTATTAATAATTATGAATCAATTTACCAGTATAGAACTAGAAAGATAAGTGGAATATTTGACAAAATCTAAGTATTGTGTACTATATGAGATTCATACTTGGTTACTCACATACACTCACCCATTAGGAAGTGCATTGTGAAATCCATTCATGTTCCATATTTATACATGACCTACCAAATTATGTTACAATACCTCTTAACCACTACTAGTGTGATGGATCATCTCATTGGATTCCCCCTCACCTTGGCCTAAACATGGGACCTCTCTAGGTTTTTTATCACTTAGGAGAGTTTCCTAGGTGCCCTTTCCCCCTTGGTCATTATCCTTGGTCACCAATGTGGCTCAAATTGACCCTTGGGCCCATTATAGGGATTCCCTAACTTCAAGGGTGTAATTATTGATATGGAATGGATCACTATATAATTTTCCATCTAACTTGGTACTTTCTAGGTGGAAAATTGGAGGAATTTCCTTGCACAACTCATTTTAGGGGTAGGATCTAGTTTGGTGATTGGTTTGAGGCTTCAAGTGACACTTTTGGGGTTAAATGTAATGTCCCCACTTTGGGACATCATCACAGTGCAGAGGTTTATGATGACCAGAGTAGCCAGATGGATGATATAACGAGTACAGGGGTTATTGAGAGGCATTGTGGGGTCCAGCTTGCATTTCTCATCATACTTCATCATTATGAGCCATTCTGCACAGGTTGGCTTTGGTTTTGTTGCATTCCGACAACTTCCATGATTTTGACTATTTTGGGCTATAAGTTAATTAAATTCACTAAAGAGGTCATTTTGGGAAAATTACTTGGAGGAACCTCTCAGTGTCATAGTTCATTGGAATTGGGAGGAGCAACACTACAGGATGGGATAGTGAGAAGTGACTTTCAGTGGCCAGGGAAGCCACAATAAGAGATAAGGTGTTTTTCAGAGATAAAAAGGTTAATTAATTAATTAAAGTGATTTAATTAATTAATTAAATATTAATAAAATGAAAGTCACTTTGGAGGGACAAGGTGAGCCAAAACGTATAAAGGAAAGGCAAGGGCCTCTACTCATTGATTCATGTATGATCATATTTTGATATCTAGCTTCTAGCTAGTGAGCCCAACATTGGGGGTTTTGAGGGTTTTGACTTAACAAACCCTAGAGGACAATTTGGTGGTGAAAGATTCCACCTAGCTTGTCCCAAGCTTGGTCTCAGAGATGCAATACTCGCCCACACCTTTCTAGTTCGGTTCTACATCAATGCAGGAGGGTTCTACACCAGCCACAGGCATAGGAAGAGAAGGAGGGTGTAGCATTGGGGGTTTCCAGCAAGGGGGGAGCACCATTCTTGGAGAGAGATTCATTGCAGGTGATTGGCAAGGATTTTGGAGATTCTATCACATGGGTTTTCATTGCAAGGTCTTGGACATCAGATCTAGTCCATTCATGAGGAGTTTCAGGTGCCATTTGATTTATTATATGTATGGGATGAATTGGAGGAGAGGAACAAAATTCAGAAATTGGTTTCAGTCATTTGCTAGCTCAGATCCTCATCATTTCGCTTGGGACTTCACTAGGGAGGTAACCAAGTCTCTATCTATCATTCTAGTGGTTTTGAGGAGCATTTGGAGGCATCCAGGAGTGAGGCCGATTTATCTAGTGTTCCAGGCATCCCAGGGGGTGCACCATATCTTGGAGGAGGTTCAGATCCATAAGGTTTGAGGGAGATCTTGGAGATTCGTGCACCTGGGTTGTTCTTGCCATCACCCAATCTATTGTTTGGCATATTTCTTGAGGTGATTGGACACATTTAGCAGCAGGGCCGAATTGTTGAGGAGCTTCAGCATTCCAGCAGGACTTGGCATCTTCCAGTGGGGGTTTGGCACTTCATATGGCCTAGATCTACCTTGGCATTGGTCTTCATCTCTTATCCATCCTTGGAGGCTTATTTTGTATTATAGGGAGCTTTTTGTAGCAGCTCTATTGTCCATCTTCTTAGCCATCTGTTGAGCATTCTAGATTGGCATCTTCATTGTAGCAGGTTCTTCTATTTCATGAATAAAAGCGATTTGAGATGTTTTGGCTTGTCTATAACATTGCATATGGTTGAGGTATGTTCCATGGTTATATCTTCTTGTTTATTGTTGCAATACACATATATAACACATCAGTAAACCCTAAGGCCAAAATCAAGAGGCCATCCTGCAAGTAAACACATCTAAACAAGTAGATCAACAAAGTGTTTGATGAAATACCACAACCAGAAAAGTTTTAAAGACACCCAAAACCGTGATGTTCCTTGCATCTTGGCTTGGAAACATTACATTAAAATTTTGTGAGCTTATCTCACAACCCCTCGATGCCACTCTACACACCAGAAGCTTTCCAATAGTGCAAAAATCACCTCAATCAAAGTTCATATGAAAAAAATATGCCTCCAACAAGTTGACATGCATTATTAACCACCATGGTACCAAGTTGATGTCACATTAGCTCTGATTAATCACACATGTGGGGCTATTCATGTGTGGAATTTCAAGAAGATTATATAGGGTCAAAAGCCTAACATTAATTGAGGGTTGAGGCATGAAAAAACCCTAACCCAACCCTAGATAACTATTAGGCTATGTTAAATATTTGATTGTCAGGAAAGGAAGGGGTTCCATTATTTTAGTATTGTCATTGTTCCATAGTTGAGAAGAGCCTCTAGGAGTGGGGTATTGAAGCATAATATGATAGGTAGAAGATTATGTAGCAACCATTTATTTCATGGTGTCTATGGAAACTCCATAGTGAGCTTCCCTTTATTTGTATTTGCCTTTATTAATTAAGAAAAAGAGAGAAAAGCATAAGCCTCAACTTCTAGTTGAGCTTTCTCTCTTATTGAGTTTCTGAGGTCACATATTGTGTTCATTTGTGTGGATGGTGTATTCATTTTCTTGTTTCTTTCATTTTGGTTTCAATTATTTCCATAATTTTGAGTGTTACACAAGTAATATTAAATATGATATCTAAGGTAAGAATTTTCATAATAAAAGATTTCAAAATATTGTAAGATCTATTGTGATGAAATGTTCCAGTGGAATATCCACGATAGTTTACATATCAATTGTAGGAGGAAATCCCTGATTAATGAGTCCATGGTCACTTAGGATACCTCACTTTGGGTTGATATCCACCCAAACCCATTTTGGACATATTATTTACAAACATAATTATATCCTACTTGATCTCTTAGCGCTAAGCATATTGTGGGTTTCCTTAGGGTACAATAACTGTAAATCTATAAGCTGCATAAAAAATATTCTATTTAGGCCTAAAAACCCGAAATACCATTATACTAAATCTATGGTATGAAGTTAACAATGATGATGTGAAGTTTCCGAATGACTCAGGGCCTCTAATGGCTAACCTAATATTATCTTGCACTTTGAGGTTAGTATTTTTCTTATTTATACCTTTCAATTATTCTCTCTAAATTTTCTAACTCTCCCAATCTATTTTATAGAAAAAAATGCAATTTGCAAGTACACATTCAAATCATCAACTAAATTTCTTCCACCTCTCTGAAACACCCTATGGCTACATCTACCTATCATCTCTAGCACCTCAATGTGGACCTCCTTTTTCTATCTTGGATACAAACTTGCAAGTTTGATTGAATTCATCCTAGGGAATATTCATTGGAATACTTACATTTTTACCATGTGTAAGACCCCTGGCCCCCTAAGTACCCTTATAAGGGATAGGGTGTCAAATTTTTCTCTTTTCCAATACCATATCAAAACCTATTCTCGAGGGTACCATCATTTTCTTCTCATCAAGATATTTCCAACGACAGTAATCATTCCTAAATCCAAATCATATATCAAAAGTTATGGCCTTCCAAATTTTCTTAGCCCTTTCTTGGCCAAAGGCCACCTCATCGACACATAGCACCCATGTGGCTCCCCATCACCTATGTCCATCTGACATGGTACTGACTTGTCATGACACATCACCTTCTAGTGGTGACGTGTATGTTGATGTGTATGTGGGTGCAACAATAGCCACCTAGCTTATTGGGCTCATCAAATTTGTGGCCTATCTATCCCTCCAAATCATCGAGACCCACGACGATATAAGACTTGAGTTATATATTTTCTTCTTCCTGATCGATGGTCCTCATACATCCTCATATTCCTCCCATCATATTTTACTCATCCCAGTGTCTCGGACTACTCCGACCAACCCACTCCGATGGAATTCTCTTTGACCAATCTAATAGTCCTCAGAGTCAGACAAGCAATAGCCCTGATCAGATCGGAGACTATACCTACTCGAAAGTTAACAACCTCCTCCCTCGTGGAAACTTTTGTACACATGGTGCTACTACGACCTGCCACCCAGCGTGGCACCAACGGTATAGGATTAACTACGTACCCACTCCTTGGAGAATCTATCAACGGAGATTGATCAAGATTTAGACCAACGACCCACCTGTTATCACTCCAAGAGTCTTTCCCTCACTATAAAGGGAATGAGCTTGGTAACTTAATCAAATGTTTAAATAAGGGTATAAAATGGATCAAGTTGAATGACTTGGCTATAAACTCACTCACTCCAAACACACGTGAATACACTCGGACAGATAAGGCTTTCAACTATACTTGGTCAAAAAATTTATAAAGATGAATATGGATGGAGAATAATTGTTATACCAGCAGAATCACACACATAGAAGCATATATGAATGGCTAGCTATAATAGGCATAATCACTTGTGTTTCTTGTCTATCAATGAAAAGACAAATGACAGTTATCAATCATTAGAAAAACATAGAGAAATGAATATAACATTCACTCACAAGTATAGAAAAGAAAGAAGATGAAGGTCTGAAACTCTACAACAAAAGATGATTATATTCCAACATGTACTCAATGAGGTATTTCATACAAAAGTTAAACCAAATCCTCAAAGTTGAACCACAGTCATGAAGACTGCCCCCCTTCCTTTACAATTTCTGAAATATATATATTAGAAAAAGCATGTTGAACTATAGATCCTAAAAGAATGGATCTAAAAAACCATCTTTCAAACTAACCTAATCTATTTTACTAAAAATAGAAATTAGATCCTAAATTTAAGGAATACAATCCTTATCAAAATCTGAACTTTGACTGCCTCTGAAGATTCCCTTGAGCTGTATGAGTCTTCCTTGAGCTATATCCACCACTTGGGCCATGAGTCACCTATTTAAAAGCTAAAGATAAGGTCAAAGTTGACCGAATCTTTTATCATCTGCCACCTACAAAAGTTTGCAGCATACTATGTATAAAATTGTTGCTTAATGCTACAAACTCTTATACAATATGTTCTTTATAAAAGAATATCTTCATAGTATCAAATCTGCACCTGCTTGAAGAACATCCCTTATACATAGAGATGATGGCAATTCTTCATACTCAACTTGTAATCTATTCAAATACATTGGTGTGTCATCAGCATACTCTGCTTCATCAATCACTTGAAACTTGGCTGAAAAATTCACAACAGGGAGACTCACTGTTGTTCCATTTGGAAGACATTCATAATTTTGAACTCCCTTTGATGATGGTTTTTTGTGAGGATCTACTGCTGACTTGTAAGAATCTAGGAAACCCAGCAAAACTTGTGTCTTCTGCTGTAAATTATATTGATCAACATCTTCTGCTCTCTTGAATTTAATTCCCTTAAAATGTTGGATCATCTCTGAAATTTGCTTTGCCTAACCTTAGGATGGGTTTCAATAGCTTTCACTGGACTTGTCTTGGAAGAGATCCTAAAGCCTTCCTTCTCAAAGCATTGAAAAGGAAATCACTTTGATTCTGAGCCTTAGACAGATGTTTGTCAAGAGTCTATGTCGATGCAATCAAGACCACCAATATGGTTTATAATGACATCTAATGGATTGTTAGAAATCTCCAACGCATGAATACTTTCCATCTTTATGTCCTTCTCTTGTAATACTTTAAAATCACACATAAATAATTCTGCTGCAGTTTGGAGATGAAAATGAGATTTTTGCATCTCTGAGCATAGCCCTTTTGGCTTCGACCTGCGCCATCTTTCACAATTCTCGAATACATGCACTCATTAATGAGAAAGTCTTCAAGTTCACGAGCATTTGAATCTTTGCGCAATCCCACTTAGGTTTGGGGAAGCTTGGAATCTAATCATCCACTAAAGCTAAGCCCTGAAACAAAAACTCTTATCTTAGAATATATATGATACTGAGTTTTAAGCATATGAACTGGATAGCCAGTTAGTTGAAAACTCTGTGAACAACTCAGGCCATAACCCTGGATTTAAACAATATGTGATTGTATGTCGGGAAGATATTAGCCCTAAGGGAATGCTCTGAGCTCAACCTTTTTTGATCTGGACAGAGCATAATGGATCAAGAAACTTTCACAAAAACAAAAACGCAGTCTTCGATCCCTGAAAATCTTTCGACACTTCTATAAGCAGGAAATCAAAACTCCATGTATCCTCTTCCATGAGCAGACTCTGAACCTGTATATTGCAAAGCAAGGCAGTTTCATAACAACTTCCATATGCTGCAATAACTTAATCACCAAAGTATACACTAGCCTCTTGCTCAAGCGATGCTCCAATTTCAAACTTTGCAACCCTATTTATTCAATCTTTCGTTGTATCTTCGTCCACTGCATCACTGATGAGCGGTTTCCTCATTAAATAACTGTATCATCTCTTCAAGGGATCGAGTTAGCATTTAGAAGCTTTAACACCTGCATAATTTCTTGGGCACCTGCCATTTGATTGTCGTTCTGCGTGTTTTCTTTGTTGCTCAGAAAAATCGCTTAGAACACCTGCAAACTCTTCGATACTTCCATATCTGCAGAGTCTGACAACTCACCTTCACTTGCACGCAAAACCTCCATCCTCTTCGATCTAATGCTTCCTCCTTGACAACTGCAATCTCCATAAATGATGTTGATAGCTGGCATGAGGGCTTTAAAGACTGTGTATTTTAAATATTCGCTCAATGCTCCATATCCCACATGTATCGGGTTTTTAGGATTATGGCCTTTATATATGTGAATGCTTACATACTTTATAGATGAGAAAGGGAAAGAGAATTGGGCTTGGCGCTTGTGCTTGGCTGTGGTGTGTTCTCAACATGTGGTATTTGTTATATGCATATGCACAAAATTTGATATGTAATGTGACTTAGGTTTAGACTTAGAACACTCGAGCACATTCTACTTTTTGATAATATTTACAACAAATATATATTTTTTTATTTGAAAATATAAAAAAAGGCATAGAAATAGGGTCTTAGAATAAATAACATTTATTTGTGTTTTTGGGAATATAGGTAGTAGCAAAATACAAATACCATAGGGTTCATGGGAAAAAAGTGATCAAATCAAAATTGTCAAGGCTCAATGGAAGATTTGGGTATTTTTTTATTTGAAAATATAAAAAAGGCATAGAAATAGGGTCTTAGAATAAATAACATTTATTTGTGTTTTTGGGAATATAGGTAGTAGCAAAATACAAATACCATAGGGTTCATGGGAAAAAAGTGATCAAATCAAAATTGTCAAGGCTCAATGGAAGATTTGGGTATTTTTTTATTTGAAAATATAAAAAAGGCATAGAAATAGGGTCTTAGAATAAATAACATTTATTTGTGTTTTTGGGAATATAGGTAGTAGCAAAATACAAATACCATAGGGTTCATGGGAAAAAAGTGATCAAATCAAAATTGTCAAGGCTCAATGGAAGATTTGGGGATTATGATGAAGGGGCTTGAAAAAATTAAAAGGATGTTCCGAGCGCTAACATCTCACTCCAACTGGGATGGAGACCTCCCTATGAGGCTCCAAGAACCCAAAAGACTGTGTGCCTTTACCATTGGGCTATGGAGTCAACTCTGCAGCCATTCTCTGAACATCTTCAAAACCTATCTTTATTCCAGCAAACTAATTGTTATTTCTGCAAAATTCAAGGAAAGCACTATTAAATTTGGCAACATCGACAATCATTCTCCAATGAGAGGCCATATGGGCCACCCTGAGGCTAGCGAGGGAGATTTGGAGAATCAACCAATCTTGTGAGGTATTGACAAAATCCAGGGGGAACGTATAACCTCTGTGAGTCAAACCAAAAGTCAGGACAAATGAGATGCTATGTCCAACTGGGATGGAGACCTCCCTATGAGGCTCCAAGAACCCAAAAGACTGTGTGCCTTTACCACTGGGCTATGGAGTCAACTATGCAACCATTCTGTAAACATCTTCAAAACCTATCTTTATTCTAGCAAACTAACTGTTAT
>ML780979.1:89417-119951 GCA_009831015.1 Picea engelmannii | reverse complement strand
GTCTAGTTCTATTTTAGTAATGTTGAGTTGCAACTAAAGTCTTGAGTCTAGTTCTATTTTAGTAATGTTGAGTTGCAACTAAAGTCTTGAGTCTAGTTCTATTTTAGAACTAAAGTGTAATTTTGAGTTGCAACTAAAGTCTTAAGTATATTTCTAAGTTTGAACTAAAGCATGGCAGTCTCAAGTCTAGTTCTATGTTCGAACTAAAGCATGTCAGTCTCAAGTCTAGTTCTAAGTTCTAAATAAAGTGTAATGTTGAGTTGTAACCAATCTCAAGTCTAGTTCTAAGTTTGAACTAAAGTGTAAAGATGAGTTGTAACCAATCTCAAGTCTAGTTCTAAGTTCGAACTAAAGCATGAAGCTGAGTTATGTTTAATGCATGCAATCATGTTACTATTTCGAGCTTCCCCTCTTCCCCTCTTCAGCCTATATAAGAAGAGGTCGAACCCTCTCTTCAATACAGTTTCCTGCAACACATTTTGAAACACAGTTTTTCATATGCAGGTTAAGGGTGAAGTAATAGAGGAACACATCAGTGATAAAGAGGCAGCATATCAAAGGTGTATTTCAGCAAGGTCTTGTAAGTCTTTGTCAGGTCAGAGTCATCTTGGCAAGCTCTTTGAGAGAAGAACATTCATGGTGGATATTTGTAAGAGATATTACATTATTAATGCAATAAAGGAATATTGTTTGTTGGGGGTTTTCTCCCTGTACAGGGTTTCCCCAGGGTATATGTGTTGTTGATATGCATGTTTACTTATCTACATAATTATTGCTATTCGATTATGATTTGGAATTGTTGAAATATATTAAGATGGAATCAAAGTATTGAAGAAAATAAAATAATTAATCTGCATAAGAAATCAAGCTCATAATTTAACAAACACATGCTCAGGAAGCGAGCTTATTTCCTACATTACCCTACTTCTAACCAAATCTATAATTTGGTCAAGTAAAGGCAAACTTCCACAATAACCATTCAAGAAACTTCAAAACTGAGATGATCTTGTCCATACCACTGATCGACAGATAATATCTGAAATATAACAGCAGTGATAAAAATTCATTCAGGAAACAAAGCTCACCCAAAAGTGTTGGTGAGTAATTTGATATTTCAAGTGATCTAAAACATAAGACTCCATCAAGGCTGCAAATGGATCTTTGAAACCAGGATGCTCTACATAGAACAACTGCTCATCCATGAATGCATCTTTGCTAGAAGACTAATGACCTTCTAGTTTCCTAATAATCAGATCTTGATCATTGGTAGCAACAATCATTTCTTCAGAATTATGCTCATAAGATAATGACAAAATAGGGTTTACATCATATGGATTTTGATCAACTAAGAACATATAGTTGTCAATGCAGTCATCAACTAATTCATCCTCAAAATTGTTTGAAAACTGCTCATGAAATTGACATGCATACATGTCCATAGAAATATCTTCAAACAGTGAAGAATTCAGATCCGAATCTGAAATAAACTTACATCCTTGTTGTTGTTCCAAATTTTCTTCGTATTCACTGTCTTCTTGCTCAAAATCTAAAACATATTGACATTCTGCTTGCTCATGTGCATACATATTTTTAGAATAAACCCTCTCTTGGATCCTCCTGGAAGCACGGATGTTCTCCTCAACTTATTTTGCATCCTTGAACAATTGTCTTAAAGATGATGATTTCCTTTCTAAAAAGAGAAGGACAAGCTCTGAATGTTGAGCCATAACATAGTATACCATGGAAACAATCTTTGTAGGCCGGATTTCCAAAGGTATGTCATGATAAATGATGTAGAACCTTTTGTTGAAGACGGACAAGAGTTCTTCTTTCCCTCTCTTCAAAGCATAAAAATCAGTGAGGTACAAATCAAAAGATTTGTTCTCACCCCAATGCTTCGAAAAATCATTTGATAACTCGATCCAAGAGCCAATAGAATCAGCTCTCAAATTCTTAAACCATATTGTAGCATCTTTGAACAAAGTTTTGGAAAAAAATCTCAACAGTAACGTCATCATGAACTATTTCAAACTGATCAACAAAATTTTCAAAGGCCTCCAAATGCCTCTCAGTTGTGACATGATCCTCTCCAGAAAACCAGGGAAGATATTCAAAGAAATTCAGAGGATAAAGGTTAAGGTGATATGGCAACCTTAAAGGCTTGAACATCTTCATTATGATTCTAGTTTGAAAAGCAGTGGGTTGATCATGAGGATTAAAAAGTTGATTGGAAGGCTCAATAATAAAAGAAAAAAGTGATGATATATGGATAGCCTTTGAAACAGCTTCAATCTCCTCGAGGTTACATGGTTGATCAAATTAAAGAGAGATTTGAATACAATGATCATCTTTATGAATGGGTTGAGGTAAAGATATTGAATCAACATCTACAATACAAGCAGTATGCAGATATTTTCTTCTAAAGATGGATAAATAAAAGAAGGATAATGATCATCCGAATATACAAAACATAAGATGATTCTCTTAATGTGTGAAGGAAAAATCAGAAATGAGTTAATAAAGAACAACAACAGATCATGAAGAAGGCTCATAAGATGATACCTGGTTTTACATTTCTGCCCCTTCATCTTTCTGTCAACATGATCCTCCCCAGTGGAGTCTTTGATTGTGGAGTCACCAGAAAGATTGCTACAGTCAATTATGTGTCATTCCTTTGTCTGCCATCAAAAGTAGGATCTATGTCGTTCTCCCAGGGAATCTAGCTCACTTTTGTTCCCCTGCAACGGTGCCATTTTGTTATCACTCCAAGAGTCTTTCCTTGACTATAAAGGCAATGAACTTGATAACTTAATCAAATGTTTAAATAAGGGTATAAAATGGATCAAGTTGAATGACTTGGCTATAAACTTACTCACTCCAAACACACGTGAATACACTCGGACAGAAAAGGCTTTCAACTATACTTGTTCAGAAAGTTTATAAAGATGAATATGGATGGAGAATAACTATTATACCAGTAGAATCACACACATAGCAGCATATATGAATGGCTAGCTATAACAAGCAGAATCACTTGAGTCTAGTCTATCAATGAAAAGACAAAATGACAGTTATCGGTCATTAGACAAACATAGAGAAATGCATATAACATTCACTCATAGGTAGAGAAAAGAAAGAAGATGAAGGTTTGACCATCTACAGCAAAAGATGCTTATATTCCAAGATGTACTCAATGAGGTCTTTCATACAAAAGTTAAACCAAATCCTCAAAGTTGAACCACAGTCATGAAGACTGCCCCCCTTCCTTTACAATTTTTGAAATATATATATATATATATATGAAAAAACATGATATTATCGATCCTAAAAGAATGGATCTAAAAAATCATCTTTCAAACTAACCTAATCTGTTTTACTAAAAATAGAAATTAGATCCTAAATTTAAGGAATACAATCCTTATCAAAATCTGAGTTTTGACTGCCTCTGAAGCTTCCCTCGAGTTGTATGAGTCTTCCTTGAGCTATGTCCACCAGCTGGGCCATGAGTCACCTATTTAAAAGCTAAAGATAAGGTCAAAGTTGACCGAATCTTTTATCATCTGCCACCTACAGAAGTTTGCAGCATACTATGTATAAAATTGTTGCTTAATGCTACAAACTCTTATACAATTTGTTCTTTATAAAAGAATATCTCCATAGTATCAAATCTGCACCTGCTTGAAGAGCATCCCTTATACATAGAGCTGCTGGCAATTCCTCATATCCAACTTGTAATCTATTGGAAGACATTGGTGTGTCATCAGCATGCTCTACTTCATCAATCACCTAAAACTTGGTTGAAAAATGCACAATGGGGAGACTCACTGTTCTTCCATTTGGAAGACATTCATAATTTTGAACTCCCTTTGATGATGGTTTTCTGTAAGGATCTACTGCTGACTTGTAAGAATTTGGGAAACCCAGCAAAACTTGTGTCTTCTGTTGTAAATTATACTGATCAACATCTTCTGCTCTCTTGAATTTAATTCCCTTAAAATGTTGGATCATCTCTGAAATTTGCTTTGCCTAACCTTAGGATGGGTTTCAATAGCTTTCATTGGACTTGTCTTCGAAGATATCCTAAATCCTTCCTTCTCAAAGCATTGAAAAAGAAATCACTTTGATTCTGAGCATGAGACAGACGTTTGTCAAGAGTCTCTATCGATGCAATCAAGACCACCAATCTGGTTTATAATGATATCTAATGGATTGTTAGAAAACTCCAACGCATGAATATTTTCCATCTCTATGTCCTTCTCTTGTAATACTTTAAAATCACACACAAATAATTATGCTACAGTTTGGAGATGAAAATGAGATTTTTGCATCTCTGAGCATAGCCCTTTTGGCTTCGACCTGCGCCATTGATCCAGTTTTCTTTCACAATTCCCGAATACATGCACTCGTTAATGGGAAAGTCTTCAAGTTCGCGAGCATTTGAATATTTGTGCAGTCCCACTTAGGTTTGGAGAAGCTTGGAATCTGATCATCCACTAAAGCTAAGACCTGAAACAAAAACCCTTATCTTAGAATATATATGATACTGAGTTTTAAGCATCTGAATTGGATAGCCAGTTAGTTGAAAACTCTTTGAACAACTCGGGCCATAACCTTGGTTTTAAACAATCTATGATTGTATGTCGAGCAAAGATCATCCCTAAGGGATTTCTCTCAGCTCAACCTTTTTTGATCTGGACAGAGCATAATGGATCAAGAAACTTTCACAAAAACAAAAATGCAGTCTTCGATCCCTGAAAAGCTTTTGACACTTCTATAAGCAGGAAATCAAAACTCCATGTATCCTCTTCCATGAGCAGACTCTAAACATGTATATTACAAAGCAAGGCAGTTTCATAACAACTTCCATATGTTGCAATAACTTAATCACCAAAGTATACATTAGCCTCTTGCTTAAGCGATGCTCCAATCTCAAACTTTGCAACCCTATTTATTTAATCTTTCGTTGTATCTTCGTCCACTGCAGCACTGGTGAGTGGTTTCCTCATTAAATAATGGTATCATCTCTTAAAGGGCTCGATTTAGCATTTAGAAGCTTTAACACCTGCAAAATTTCTTGGGCACCTTCCATTTGATGGTCGTTCTGCGTGTTTTCTTTGTTGCTCAGACAAATCGCTTAGAACACCTGCAAACTCTTCGATACTTCCATATCTGGAGAGTCTGACAACTCACCTCACTTGCACGCAAAACCTCCATCCTCTTCGTTCTGATGCTTCCTCCTTAACAACTGAAATCTCCATAAATGATGTTGATAGCTGGCATGAGGGCTTTGAAGACTGTGTATTTTAATATTAGCTCAATGCTCCATATCCCACATGTATTAGATTTTTAGGGATTGTGGCCTTTATATATGTGAATGTTTACATAATTTAGCGATGAGAAATGGAAAGAGAATCGGGCTTAGTGCTTGTGCTTGGCTTTGGTGTGTTGGTTTGAGTTTAACATGTGGACTTTCACATATGCACTAGATTTGATATGTAGTGTGACTTAGGTTTAGACTTGGAAAACTCGAGCACACACTATGTTTAAATAATATTTACAAAAAATATGTATAATTTTATTTGAAAATATAAAAAGGCATAGAAATAGGGTCTTAGAATAATAACATTTATTTGTGTTTTTTGGAATATAGGTGGCAACAAAAGACAAAGACCATAGGGTTCACGAGGAAAAAGTGATCAAAACAAAATTTTCAAGGCTCAATGGAAGATTTGACATTTATTTGTGTTTTTTGGAATATAGGTGGCAGCAAAAGACAAAGACCATAGGGTTCACGAGGAAAAAGTGATCAAAACAAAATTTTCAAGGCTCAATGGAAGATTTGACATTTATTTGTGTTTTTTGGAATATAGGTGGCAGCAAAAGACAAAGACCATAGGGTTCACGAGGAAAAAGTGATCAAAACAAAATTTTCAAGGCTCAATGGAAGATTTGACATTTATTTGTGTTTTTTGGAATATAGGTGGCAGCAAAAGACAAAGACCATAGGGTTCACAAGGAAAAAGTGATCAAAACAAAATTTTCAAGGCTCAATGGAAGATTTGAGTATTATAACAATGGGCAAAGACCAAAGGAATATGAAAATTTAACATGAAATGATGAAGGTGCTTAAAAAAATTAAAAGGACATTATAAGCGCTAACGCCACCTTCCATCATAATTTCCCCCCACAATCAACATGATTTTGATGCATGTCCCGGTGATTTTACCCCAACGGGGACCCTGCCTCGCCATGTAGTTAAACCTAGCACAACACATGGACCTCCCTTCACGGAGATCCTGGGCTTCACACGTAGCGCCCTTCCATCCAAATATTTTGGTATTCCTTTCCTAGACAAATCCCTTCAAAACATCTCATGGGAAGGCCTTCTCACCTCCTTTTAGAAAAGACTTTCCTCTTAGACATTTAGCTCATTCAACCTCCCCAGTCGCCTTATCCTCCTTAATTCCATCCTACAAGCCTTTCCAATCTACACCTTCTCGGTATTAGCCGCTCCTAGCTTCATTCTAAATGCCATCAAAACCTTGCAAATAAATTTTCTGTGGTAGGGGGTAAAGACAAGGAAAAACATGGCTCTGATTGGCTGCGAAAAGATCTACAAACCAAAATCACAGGGAGGCCTCGGGCTACAGGACCCAATGACTCTAAACAAAGTTATTAGTACCAAAATTTTGTGGAGGTGGCTCAAGCACCCCCAAGATCTCTGGGCCAAGCTTTGGAGGAGGAAGTACGCACCCAACATTGTCGAAAATCATCTAATAAGATGGAACGAGAATACTTCGGGGACCTTAATCTGGAATGTTGCAAAGCAGAACCATCTTTTGGTTTCCAACCATGCCTTTTGGGAAGTTCGTAATGGAAGAACAACCTCCTTCTGGAACAACTTGTGGCAGAAATGGCCCGTTTTGGCACATGATTCCCTAGTTGACACTTTCCTCGTCTTGGATACCCAACCAGAACTGACAAACGTAGCAGACTACTGGTAAGAGAATCCCCCCTATGCCACCTGGCAATGTTGGAAATCCTCCAGATGCGATCTCCACATTGCAAAGCATGTGGAAATCCAACCCTAGTACGATCTGACCACTTCCAGGAAAATTCAAATCCTTCTGGGAGAGGAAATTTTAAGATGGGGACACTCCTCGCGAGGCATCTTTAATATCCAAGAAGCCTACAACATCATAGTGGCCTACCACCCTACCCCCCACGATAATATCTAAACGAAAATTTAGATAACCAAGCACTGGCCAAAAATCAACACCTTCCCCTGGTGTGTGGCTCAAAAAAGTATTCTTACTTGGGATAATCTCATGAAGCGAGACTTCATCGGGCCATCTATATGCCGTTTTTTCCTAGGGCATTCAGAATTGCAAAATCATTTGTCAAACCTCTGCTTCTATATCTCACAAGTCTGGGATCAATGCGCCATAGTCATGCGCATCATGGATCATAAGCGCGAGGGCCTTAGGGAAACCAAGAATGGAGGGACTCAGTTTTCCACACTCCCATTCCCAATCATATTTGGAAGCTAATTCCTAGGTTCATCCTTTGGAAACTGTGGAAAGAGAGGAACAAACGTATCTTCCTTACAACTCATCGGGATTGGAAAACTATTTGGACTCAAATTCATAACAATATCATAGAAACCATATTTCTGCAGCCATGGAAAGAAGTGTTGGGTATGTGTTATATTCTTTGCACGAGTAGTAGTGTCTGCGTTGCATCGAGCGCGCAGGGGTTTTGTCGATGGTTTTCTATTTTCGGTTAATGAATTAGGGTTGTTGACTAATCCAAGTCATTGGGTTAGGGTTTTTGATGTTGATGGCTCCTATATGTATATTGTATTGTAAAAAATGTATCACTATGAATGAATATAGAATATGTTGGTTTTCCCTGTTTGGGTTTCCAGGGGAAAAATATCTGTGTAATGTTTGTATTTGCCATTGTATATTTTTTGTTCTTTTACTGAAAATATGTTTGTAGTAAATATTGTACAAGGTTAAAATCTACATTTGGTATCAGAGCTTTGTTGGCTTCAAGAGGACGCCTTTGTGGTCAAGGGTTTGGCTCGGGACTGTGATAAACATGTTACAGTGGGAGTAAGTGGTATTGATTTTTCAAGTGAAAAGAAATGGCAAGCAATTCAAAAATGGAGATTGAGAAGTTTAATGGGAAAAGTTTTGAGTTGTGGAAGCTCAAAATGGAAGATCTGTTGGTGGACAGAGATCATTGGATCGTGGTAGATCCAAGTACTAGACCTATAGGAACTTCAGCAGATGACTGGAAAAAGTTGGATCGGAAGGCGAAGAGCACAATCCAACAATGTCTCTCAGATTCAGTATTACTAAATGTGTCAGAGGAAGCTACAGCCAAGGATTTATGGGATAAGTTGGGGAAATTGTATCAATCTAAGTCCCTAGTAAATAAACTATTCTTGAGAAAGAAGTTGCATAATTTGAGGATGAGAGATGGAGACTCAGTGGCAGAGCATTTGAATGCTTTCAATACTGTGGTAAGTCAGTTAGTATCTATTGAGATTAAAATTTCAGATGAAGATAATTGTATCAGTTTATTGTGTTCTTTACGAGACTCGTGGGATAGTCTAGTTGTGGCCATAGGTAGTAATACAACTTCCTTGAATTTTGATGAAGTGGTCTCATCCTTGTTGTTGGAGGAGATGAGACAAAAGAATATGGAAGGACAGAGCACAGACGCATTAATTTCAAGAGGACACTCCCAAGAAAGAAATAGATCTAAGTTCTCAAGAGGGAGAGCTAAGTCTAAGGGTAGATCTAAATCTCCCAGAAAGTTTGTAAAGGTATGTTGGAGATGTGGAAAAGAAGGGCACTACAAGAAGCAGTGTAGATCCAAAGTTGAGAAAACAAAGGGATCTAAAGAATCTCCTTCCATAGAAGAAAAGACCTCCAAGGAAGAAGGAGGGGATGTGTACTTGGCTTCTTCAAGAACACATGCAAATCATGAGACATGGTTGGTTGACTCAGGTGCATCCTTTCATATGACTCCCCACAGGGAGTGGTTCTGTGAATATGAAAGGTATGATGGAGGTGATGTTTTCTTAGGTGATGATTAGACAACCAGAATCATAGGACGAGGAAAAGTCAAGTTGACCCTCATAGATGGAAGGATTAGAACACTGTCTAGTGTTCTTCACATCCCATGTTTGGCCATAAAATTGATTTTTGTAAGAAAAATGGACGATGCAGGGGTAAAAACAATATTTGAAAAGGAAACCCGCAGGATGGTTCGAGGAGAAATGGTGTTGTTGAAAGGAGTTCAGTTTGGAACTCTGTATAAGCTACAAGGAAGCACTATTAGTGATGGGTGTAATAGTTCCATTGTTCCTGATATTGGAGTTGAAGAAGAAAGAACTCCTACAGTCTCTGGAGAAAAGTTTATGCTGTGACATCAAAGACTGGGGCATATCGGAGAGAAGGGTCTTTGAATACTACACGGTAAAGGTATGGTTGAAGGTATGTCTAACTTCTCTCTCGATTTTTATTTCTATGAACATTGTCTATATGGGAAGCAGAATCGGGTAAGATTCCTCTATGGTGCAATGAGGTAAGAAGGAATTTTACAGCTAGTTCACAGTGATGTTTTTGGACCTATGTCGGTCCCATCATTGGGAAAATATGTATACTATGTCTCATTTATAGATGACTTCTCGAGGAATACTTGGATATATTTCCTTAGGAAGAAATCTGAAGTCTTTGACACATTTAAAGAGTTTAAGGATCTTGTTGAGAATCAAACAGAGAAAATAATAAAGGTGTTGAGAACAGATAATGGTGGAGAGTTATGTGGGAATGAATTTGAAGAATTCTGTAAGAAGTGCGGTATATCAAGGCAAAAGACTACTCCATATACACCTCAGCAAAATGGAGTTGCAGAGAGGATGAACAGGATGTTGATGGAAAAGCAAGGTGCATGCTCAGTGGTGTCGATTTAGGGAAATAACTTTGGGCAGAGGCAATGGTTAGTACATGTTACCTAGTCAACATGTCACCCTCATCAGCATTGGATGACAAGACTCCACAAGAAGTATGGACTGGTAAGGAACCTTCTCTCACACATCTCAAGGTATTTGGTTGTGATGCATATGTTCATGTTCCAAAGGAAAATAGGAGTAAGCAAGATAAGAAGGCCGAAAAGTGTATCTTTATTGGATATAAAGATGGTCTCAAAGGTTATAAGCTTTGGAACCCAGAAACTAAGAAGGTAGTGTATAGCCGAGATGTGGTGTTTAGAGAAATGAAGGATGTTGTTAAACAGGAAGTCCTACCAAGTAAGGAAGAACCAGAGAAAATAGAGTTTGATTTAAAGTATGATGAATCAGACAATACAGAAGAACAAGAATCAATAGAAGAAGATCATCATACTCCAGTATTGAGAAGATTGGTTCAAGAAAGAAGGCTATCGGAAAGGTATACTCCATCTAATTTCTGTTCATTTTTTTCTTTTTCTATTACTGATGATGATCCTAGAACTGTCAAGGAGGCAGTGGATTCAGAGGATGGAAATCTCTGGAAAAAGGTCATGGACAAAGAAATGGAATCATTGGATAAGAATGAGGCTTTGGATCTAGTGGAGTTTCCGACTGGAATAAATCTCATTGAGCAAATGGGTATTTAAAAATAAGTTGAATGCAGAAGGAAAAGTGGAGAAATACAAAGCTCGGTTAGTAGCAAAGGGTTATTCCCAAGTTGAGGTAATTGATTTTGGTGAGATTTTTTCTCCTGTTGCCAAGTTAATCTCTATAATATTTCTATTATTTGTTGTTGTTGCATTTGATTTTGAAGTATAACAGATGGATGTGAAGACAACATTCCTACATGAGGATATAGAAGAAGAAATCTATATGAAGCAGCCAGAAGGATCTGTTGTGAAGGGAAAGAAGGAGTTGGTATGCACGCTAAAAAAGCCCCTATATGGTTTAAAATAATAACCAAGGATGTGGTATCAAAAATTTGATACTTATATGTTGGGACTTGGATTCACAAGAAGCAAAGAGGATCATTGTGTGTGTTTTAAATTAATTGGTAATCATTTGATTTATTTGGTCTTGTATGTGGATGACATGTTGTTGATAAGAAACAAAAAGGAGATAATCCAGGATGTGAAAACTCAGTTGTCCTCTAAATTTGACATGAAGGATCTCGGTTCTTCAAATTTCATTTTGGGCATGGAAATTAAAAGAGATCGAAAAAAGAGGAAACTCTCATTAAATCAGATAAAATATGTCGAGACAATATTGCAGAGGTTTAATATGCAGGAATGTAAACCGATCAAGGTTCCTATTCCTGTTGGTGTAAAGTTATCTGTGGATCAGTGTCCCAAGACACATGAAGAGGAGGAGGACATGTCTTGTGTTCCATATGTGAGTGCAGTTGGAAGTTTTATGTATGCAATGGTCTGTACTAGACCGTACATTGCACATGCAGTGGGAGTTTTGATCAGGTATATGTCAAAACCAGAGAAGGAGCATTGGACAACAGTGAAAAGGGTTTTCAGGTATTTGTGTGGCACTGCTAGCTATGGATTGTGCTATCAAGGAAGATCGAGATTGGACAGAGTGTTGTATATACATGGCTTTGTAGATGCACATTGGGTTGGAGATCTGGATCGTAGGAGATCTACAATTGGGTATGTGTTTAACATGTTTGGAGGAGCAATAAGTTGGATGAGCAAAAGACAGGTTGTAGTGGCACTTTCAACTACAGAAGTTGAATACATGGCAACCACTCATGCAAGTAAGGAAGAAGTATGGTTACAAAGATTATGTTTAGGTATTGGGTTGGTACAGCAAGCTGTAAGGATAGATTGTGACAGTCAGATTGCAATTTTTCCAGCGAAGAACACGGCTTATCATTCAAAGACAAAGCATATTGATATTCAATATCACTTTGTGAGAGACATGGTTGAAGAAAAGAAATTACTACTAATGAAGGTGGACACTTTGAAGAATGTTGCAGATTCATTAACAAAATCTGTCAGCACTGAGAATTTCTCTTGGTGTAGAGGATCCATGGGCATTGCTACTCTGGATTCTTGACTATGTAACCCTATAACCCCCTGTATGCAAAGAAAACAACAAGTGGGAGAATGTTGGGTATGTGTTATATTATTTTCAAGAGATAAAGTGTTGTGTTTTGCTTGGCGCGTAGGGGGGAGAAATCCCCCCGTGTGGGGGTTCAGGGGCAGTGCCCTGAGAAATTATTTTTCCTCAGGAAAAGTGTCACATTTTTGGGAGGGTTTTTGGCACATGGTGTTTTGACGATGGTTTTCTATTTTAGGTTAAGGAATTAGGGTTGTTGACTAATCCAAGTCGTTGGGTTAGGATTTTGAATGTCGTTGGCTCTTATATGTATATTGTATTGTAAACAATGTATCACTATGAATGAATATAGAATATGTTGGTTTTCTCGGTTTAGGTTTCCAGGGGAAAAATCTCTGTGTAATGTTTGTATCTTCCATTGTATCTTTTCTATTCTTTTACTGAAAATATGTTTGCAGTAAATATTGCACAAGGTTAAAATCTACAAGAAGCGGACCTGAAATTTCCTCCATATGAATAGAGCATCTTGGACAGTTGGAATGTCACTCTAAATCCCTCTCTCAATAAGAATCACCGGCATTCCCAAACCAAAGGAATCCCTTCTCACCGGTCTGCTTTGCCTTCAGGATTTATCAAGTTAAACTTTGATGGTGCCTCTAAAGGAAATTCAGGTGCAGCTGGATTTGGTGTGGTCTTTTGCAGCAGCCAGGGGAACATCCTACTCATCTCGGCGAGAAGTCTTTGTCACAACACTAACAATCCAGTCGAGTTATGGGGTCTCACAAAAGGTCTAAAGTTATCTCACGCTCATGGATACCATCAACTGATTGTGGAGGGGGACTCTCAAGTAATTCTCAATCTCTTTGGGAAAATTCTTAATGGAGCAGACTCAAACAAAATCTCTCCCTATCGGCGACTTTCCTCGGGACTCAGTACCATTGCAACTCTCACTCGACCTCACCTAGCTCTTATCCCTTCTCATATATGAAGGAAATCTAATCAGATTGCAGATGATTTAGCCAATATCATAGTTTCCTTAGAGGGACTAGACCTTCTCTGCATGGCCTCCACCTGCACAGATCATCATATCCTCCATAGGTGCTTTGGTCGATCTCTCACTATATACGGCCCCCTAGATGGGGTGTCAGTTGGAACCAAATGTCAAGTGGAGGGGACGGCACCCGCCAGCACAGTACTAGCCATGTGAATGGCGCATGCACCTCCCCTCCTCCCCAACTATAAATAAGAGTTTCCCTCACTTCAGCCTCCCTCATGTCTCCTCGTCTGATCAATGGAGCAGTATTTATGGCAGTCACCTCTGCACGTGTGAGTATTCCCACTCCAGCTCAATTTTTATCATGTCGCTCCTCGGCTGGTTCAACAGATCTCCTTCTTCCCCATAGAGCCAACACTCGGTTTGCAATCCTCCTTGGCCTTCACCTACTTCGTCTGCCAGCTCTATGCGTCTTCATTCCTTCTCTTCGCTTTGGTAATGCCTTGGCTTCGGGGGAAATCAAAGAGGGTCTATGTATGGTATCAAACTAGGGCTCGCATGGCCATCTGACCTCTTCCTACCCCAGCACCATCGCATATCTCTTCGCCTTCCTCCTCTTTCCAGTCCTCTCAAAGCCAAAGCGGCCTCCTGCCTTTGTCCTCGCCATGGGCCTTCTGAGTCGAATGGTTCGACCTTCAGGGGAATTCACTGGGCTTCTCTCCCGACCCATTACCAGACCTGGCCTCCTCCTCGCAACCAGCCTTGGTCGTCCCACAAAATTCACCAATGAATTCTACTCCAAATCCACCACCTGTGCATCCACCCCCGGCCCCAACTCCTCTGGAAGACACCTCCATCCACCTGGGAAAACCATCGGGCCAGCCACACTCCTGCTCGGACTGCACTTCATGCACAAAATTTCAATATGGTCTAGTGATTTTGCAAGATCTATTGTTCGTGGTTCGCAAGGATGGGGACGACATACTTTTTCATCTGGAACTTCTAGACAAGAGAGAGAAGCAAATTCTTCAAATGGTTTCCACTCTACAAGGCCCTCAACACTCTCCAGACCAGACATCCAGTGCACTAGCGACCTCAGCGACGGTCTTGGCTCCGGTTCTCCAGGTGCCAACAACGGACAACTCAGTAGAGGTCTTGGCTCCGACTCTCCAAGCGCCAGCAGCAGACAACTTGACAAGCAGTAACAGACCGTCTGCATGAGCGATGACACTTGCACATGTGTCAGACTCCATGGATTTTTTGTTGTTTCGTTCATGCTTCCACAAGTATACTTTTGGATATTTCTTTTTTTGCCTCTCATAAGTCAATCCTAGTTTTTCTAGGAGGTCAAACAGATCTGAACAAATCAATTTCCCCACGGGACGATTATGTTCTGGTTGTTTAAACGTGGGGGTTCTCTTTAATGGTTTTGAGGTACTGGCTGGATTGGTTTCCCTCCGGGGCAATTCAACGCTCACAGTCCTCGGACACTTATGACGCTAATGTAATTTTTGCTTCTGAAAAGTATTTATTAATTTTTGCTAATATAATGTATTTATTAATGTATTGTTACTTTAATAATGTATTTATTAATGTATTGTTAATTTAATAATGTATTATTAATGTATTACTTTAGTAGAGTATTAATAATTTAGCAATGTATTAATGTATTAATATTTTAATAATGTTTTACTAAATATATTAATTTTAATGTATTACTACTTTATTAATGTATTATTTTGTTAGTGTGTTAATACATTAACAAGTGTATTTATTAATTCATTTAATGTATTTATTGATGTATTCAATATATTAGTGCTTGCTTGTTATTGATGTATTTAATATATTATTAATGTATTTATTGATGTATTTATTAGTGCATTAATACTTTAGTAATGTATTTATTAATATATTTAATGTAATTAATGAGTTAATGTATTTTATGTATTATATTATTAATATATTAATACTGTATTAATGTATAAATTACTAATGTATTAATTAATTAATGTATTTATGTATAAATTACTAATATATTGATGTATTAATTAATGAATATATTTATGTATTAATTTATTTATTGTTGTATATATTGATGTATTAATTGATTAATGTATTTATTGATGTATTCAATTGATTGCTATTGATGTATCAAGTGTATTAGTAATATATTTATTAATGTATTTATTATTACATTAATATTTTAATATATTAGTGATTGCTATTGATGTATCAAGTGTATTATTAATATATTTATTAATGTATTTATTATTACATTAATATTTTAATATATTTATTAATGTATTATATTATTAGTATATTAATAATTTAACAATATATAAATTACCAATATATTAATTAATTATCACATTATATTATTAATATATCAATCAATTAATACTAAATTAAATTAATACATTAAATTATTATATATTATTATATAATTTATATATTAAATTTATACATTATTATTATTACTAGCACAGCCACTACTAACTCGCGGCTGAAAACGCCGAAAGGTATCCGCTATGAAAAGTAAATATTTACCTAATTTTTTAATTTTTTACAATCATTCAAAATCGAACCCTAATGGAAGAGTAAATGAAAAATTTCCAACAACCAATGTATTTAAGCAATGGCAAGTCCGGATCCGACTCTGCGCTCTTCACCTTCCTGGCGGCTCTTCACCTTCCTGGCGGATCCGACTCTGCGCTCTTCACCTTCCTGGCGGCGCTCTTCACCTTCGTGGCGGATCCGACTTTGCGCTCTTCACCTTCCTGGCGGCTCTGCGCTCTTCACCTTCTTGACCTGCCGACTCTGCGCTCCACCTGTAGGCTCTCCAGAAACGCACGCAGAACGTGGCATCACCATTCACATACATGGGATCCGTGGCAATGAAGATGAAGTAGTCCATGGTAATAATTCAAACGTGGCATGAAAAAAGTTTTATAGATTTTAATTATTGGTAATCAATTAAACGTGGCAATTATATGGCTGGATAGTAATTTATTAATATGATTAGGTAAATGTGWAAAAGTAAACATGTTAACTGATGCTTTGATAAATGCAAGAAAGTTATGAACAATAAATTTGATCCATTGATTTTGGAGGACGACTAAGAATATGCTAGCATCTTCAATGCATAGCCATCAGATTTGGGTTTAAGGTTAAATAAGATTAAAAGATAATTAATTGTGCCCATTGTCAATAGGTATACGCCTTTCGGCGTAATTATTATTATTATTATTATAATATATTATATTAATACAATAATATATCATTAATTTATAAGCCAATGCCAAAAAAACCCAACAATTACAACAGAACGAATTTAGGTTTCACTTCACGTCTGTGGACGGATCCACTTCATAATCCATTTAAAAAAAAAATCCATTTAAAAAAAAAAAAAAGGAGGCACACGATTTGGCAAAGAAAGAAACGCCCCATGAAATTCATAAATGCACCCACGAAATGTTGGATAAATCCCATGGCAATTAAAAAGGAACCTCCATTTGTGCGGTGAGCAGCAACGTTGTTCTACCCATCAATGAAAGAAATCCGCACACTAACCCATGCATAATTGCTCACTGGAACAGATTAAAGCAAAGACATGGTGTAAGCTGAAGAGCGTATGAGAATTAGTCCACAGGAATATTTGATATGTCTCCAGATCGCACACTGGCAATATTTGGAACGGTGATTGCCATTTTTCTTTTTTTGGTTTGAAGCAAGTCGAGGCTTTAAATAGCTAAAGAAGCTCTATAAACTACCAAGGAAACCGCGCGACTACTATAGTCGGCAAACTTAACATCAACTCTGCAGCAACACATCGGATAGCTTAACAAGAAGTCCTCCGATCCATGGACGAAGTCAATCAGAGGCGATGACAAGAACTCTGCCGAAGTCAATCGGAGGAGATGAGAAGAAGTTCGCTGATGTCATCGGAGGTCTTGAGAGAAATTTCGCCGATCCATCGGCAAAGTTGGCACGAAGTCTTCTGAATCCTTCGAGGGGCGTAGTGTAACCATAGAAGAAAAGGAAAAGGGCGTGAGATTCACTAGTTCGTTGTTCACCATCGATCTCGATCCATAACCTCGTGCAAACTGAAGCAGCTTCAAAAACGAATACGTGCAATTTTTATATGTCTTACCAGTCTTTGATTTGAGCTTCATTAGGTTTTCTCACTGGATTTGATACTCGCCTTCAATATTTATGGGTAACTAACTCTACAAACAATGGAGAGGCATTCGATACGATTTCATTGCAAGATGCCAAGCCCCGAATTTATATGATTATGACCCAGTATTTCCTAGGGTTATAAGTTGGTCTCGTTACAGAATCCAACGACGGCATGGCTCATATAACGCCTGTGTAAAGGGCTCGTTCTTCCTACGTCTTATAAACAACTGAAAGCCGAAGGTTTTGATCAAGGTGCAAGTAAACCAGGCCAGCAACAAAGGATCTGTATTTCTGATGACAAATTGGTCACCGTGATTTGAACACAATAAAGCCTCCCCGCGGGTGGAAATCGCGGGTAACAGTGAAAGACCGAACCAAAGTCAAGCAGGTCGATTAATATTTAAATCGCTTCCTACATCTTTAGATAAACTCTGAGTCTTGCAAAAGTACCACACTCAATCAAGAGGCTTAATTCTTTAAATTCACCAGTGGAACTGCAGGTGTTTGGATGCCTCTAAACTTCAGCACATGTTTAAACCAGTGATTCCATAACTCTATGGAGGGTGTTAGATCGCTAAAAAAGGTTTAAAAGAGTGAAGACTTATTATGATTTAAAAAATGCAAGCGCTAAGTGTAAGTCTCATTTCGGAAAACCTGGAAGCCTAGCCCGAGCTCTATAAGCCCCCAGCTATGCTCCACAATCTGAACAAGGAACCCTTTGCATCTTGGGAGATTCTATGTGTGCCATCACCTCTCGTAGATTTTAAAGGAGACCCTCGAGCCACTGTCAAATTTGAATGACAATTTCTCTTTGCTCTATTCAAATAACATCGAATAACATCAACTACTCAAGTAGAACGTTTTGCTTGGCTCTATGGGGTAGGTATACACTATCTGTATCTTGGGTTGCATTGCCACAAATAAACTCAAGTCATAGAATTGACATCAGCAGAAATGAAAGGAACAATTACCATGTAAACGCCAACCGCGTCGAGGTATCACAGATCGACATAATTACCACTAACTCCAGCGATGTGATCTAATTCCTGCAATGTTGTTGGAACAATTAACATTAACTTTCCAAAGTATGATAACTTAAGCTAAGTGATTTTGCAATGCAAGCATAACTATGATACAGAGACACTAGACTTCACATTTGCAATGACCACTTGCCTAGAGAGCGTAGATGAGTGTGCCTCAAAAGGATCATTCGATTGCTTTCATCTTTCAATCGTTCACTCGGCAAAGTTCATAACTTGGCCTCCGATGTAAATCGGAGGAGTTCCCATCAACTCTTTCGATGTGCATCTAAGGAGTTACCATCAACTTTTCTGATAGAAGTTAATACTAACTCCTCTGAACAGGTAGGAGGAGTTAGTACTAACTTACTCCTTTGAACAGGCCGAACATGTAGGAATTAGTATTAACTTCTTTGATACATAAAAAAAAAAAAAAACTAGATTTCGTAAAATGGTCATAACTTTTGACTTGGGTGTTCTTTTTGCGTGTTCTTTATATCATTGAAAATGTATTTTCGAGATATACAACTTTCTAGTTATAGGTTTTGAGAAATTCCTAACTTATTGCCCTAATTTTGAAATATGAAGATTTGGTACCTTGTTGGCAGCCCCTGAAAATGCAGCACCTCAATTATGAGAAAAAAAAACCAGGAATTGAATCCACGGAAGTTTACTTGATATTTCAATCAGTTAATGCCTCAGTTATTTGCATTCAAATTATTATTCTTGATAGTTTATTTGGAGTTACTCTCATCTATTGTATGTTGAATGTTGTCAGGTACCGAGCAGAGGGTCACGCTTAGCATTCTCACGATCAAATCTACAACTAAAGATGATGAAGGAGAAATAACGAAAGATGTAGCAGTGATGGAGGAGAAACAAAGAAAATATCAGGAAAATGTATGAAGCACGGGTCTAGAAACTCCATGATGATCGACTGTCAAACTCAGGATGACGAAGATGCCCCCATACCCAAAGCCAGTCTTCATGATGCGCAAGACACATATGGTTGAAATACATTACGACCCACTAGCGCTAGGAGACAAATTTTAAATGTAACTGTTGTCCTTGTTGATCATCGTCACAAAGAGGATGAGGACAAATGTTGAAGACGAAAGGTCACCGAGGGATACGGAAGACCAAAGGTCTTATTGAACCTCAATAAATACTACAATAGAACTCCAAGGAAAGGCTTTTGGCTCTTCAAACATTGTATACTTATTAACTACTTTGGGAATATAGTGTCAACTAAAATTGGAGAGTTTTCCTTAGAGTTTTCATGTACTATTGTTGAAACTGTTAATACGGAGAAGCCCTCAGGGCCAACTTTTGACAGAGAGAAGGACTCGCATATGTGGCAGTTTTACTGCAAACTATTTCAAGTAGAATGTTTGTTGTTCACGTGGGTTGTAAGATCATGTTTGTTTATGGACTATTTTGATGCAATATATGTTCTTTTGCAGTTTTATTACTCTTTCGCATATTACATGTCCTAAGCGAATGAGTTGTGAATGTATGTAGAAATGTGACTTAGACTATTCTGGTTATTGACTTGTATGCATGTGTTTATAACTGTGTACATTCATGACAGCTATCTAATTGGGGCTTATGCATAGTTTAGTTTCATTACAACTCATTCAGCTACTATAGTTCATGCCTAGCTAGGATAGGGTAGATTAGAACCAGATTAGACCTGTATTTACATAGTCTCCATCTACATCTTCAATTTGCATAACCACCCATCACTCACCCTCATCGGTGGACCGGGCTACAACTGGTAGAACCAACCAACAATGGTTGCTCGGCCAGAATCTGGATGGGTTCTCTATTCCAAACTGTGAGGGTTCTGATTGGGACTTCTTATCAGAGATAACCTCTTACTGTTTTCAGGCGAATTTGGACCCGTCGACACCCATTTTCCTTATTTTAGGGCTAACCCACACTCTCTTATTTCAACCACTTTACCCTTAATTAAATTCTTGTTGCAACTAATTTATCCTTAATAAATGACCTATAACTTCTTGTTGACCTTCTAGGGGCTTCTAGATCATTCTTCGGGTCCTCCGAATTTAAAAGGCCATAACTCCTCAACCGTGAGGAACCACGTGGCGTACCACATATCATCGAAAATGGCATGACATGTATTGTCCATACATGAATACATTATATGTATTTACACTGTCCTTCATGTCCTTTTTCCTCGATCAACTGTGGGTTCCATAACCATACCTTCGGGGCTTCCTAACTTCTTCAAGGGTTGACATCAATGGCAACCAATCTTTCAACAATCTCCCCCTTTGGCATTGATGGAAACACTCTGATGAAACACTTCAATACTCATGGAATGGAAATGAATATGTTCATTCTTATGCTCCCCCGTGTGACCATCGCTCCATCTGCCTTTATACCTCTGATCTTTCCCTTTATTTCCCTGCATCTGCTCATTCTCTCCCCTTTTGACATCAATGGAAAAGGGTAACTCTCCATGGGGTTGCTCCCACTGTTTGAACTCTCTTTGGGGGCGCTCGCCCTATCTGCACTCTTATTTGGGTTGTTCCCCCTATCTTCACTCTTCTTGGGGTTGCTCCCCCTGTCTGCAAGCTTCAGATTGTTCTGCTGACATTTTCTCTTCATGGTGCTTCCTCGTGTAAATCATTGACATATATGAAAGGAATTCAAAAATTCTTGACTCTAAGTCTTCATGACTTGTCATATTTACTCTTCTTCTACTTCTTCTTCTTTTAGATATTCTTCACCATCCTGCTCTTCTGAATCTTTGCTCCCTTCTTTGACTTTCAGTACATATGTCTCGTTAATCGTTACATTGATGTTTTCCACGATTCTGTCGAGTCTTGGACTGAAGCATTTATATGCTTTACTTTTGCTTGAATACCCAACTAGTATGCCCTTATCAACTCGGGAGTCAAACTTTCCAATTATGTCATCTTCTCTTTTGATATAGCATTTTCTTCCAAACACTCAAAAAAGCTTCACATTTGTCGGTCTTCCTTTTTGTAACTCGTAGGGAGTCTTATCATTGTTACTTCTAATCATTCCTTTGTTCAGGATATGAATTGTTGTATGTACTACATGTGCCCAAAAGATGTCACTCAACTTGGAATCTTTCAACATGGTTCTGGCCATTTCTTGTACTATTATGTTCTTTCTTTCGACAACTCCATTCTGCTGAGGTGTTTTGGCTACTGAGAATTGTCTTTTTATTCCATGTTCACCACAAAAATCCATAAATTCATTTGATGTAATCTCTCTGCCTTTTTCTGATCTCAAACGCTTGATTTTCAAATCCATCTCAATTTCAACCATTTGTTTGTATATCTTGAAGTGTTTGTATTTCTATGACTTCTTCCTGAGAAAACAAATTGTAGTCATTCTTGTGTAGTCATCTACTAGTAGCATAAAATAATTTTCGTCATTTAATCTCTTTGTTCTTGTAGGTCCACATAGATTAGTGTATACAATCTCCAATGGTTTTGTCATGGAGTACTCTTTTGATTTGGTACTCTTTTGATTTGAACTTGGTCCTGGTTTGTTTTCCTTGTAGACAATTCTCACATAGAGTATTTGTTGGATTTGAGATCTTGGGCATTTCTTTCACTGCTTCCTTTTTGTTGATTTTGACAAGGTTATCAAAGTTCATGTGACCCATCCTTCTGTGCCAGAGCCAACTTTCATTTTCCTTTACTAAGAAACATTTTTCCCTTCCAATATCATCCACGAGATATATGTTGTTTGAGGTTCTTCTAGTTTTAGCTACCAATTTTTCGGATCCTTCTTTTCTAATCTCGCATATTTCTAAGTCGAACAAAAGTTTGTGTCCTTGATCACACATTTGACTAACTCTTAGAATATTGTGCTTCATATCTTCGACCAGTAGAACATTTTCTACCTTGGCATCTTTGCTCCCAATATTGACTATGCATCTACCTATTATTATGGCTGAGTTATCATTTCCAAATGAAACTGATCCATCTTGTTTCTTTTTCAGAGTCAAAAACTTGTTTTTTTCACCTTTCATATGCTTCGAACAACTATTGTCAACATACCACCCACTTTTCTTGTGTTGCTCTTGTAGAGCAAGCGAGCATTCTTCAGTGTTGAATTGATCCTACTTTCTTCTCCATATCCTTTGTGATTCATGTTTATGATTGTTTCTATTCTGCTTTGATTCCTTTGGAGGAACAGTCAGTCTACAATATTTGGCCATGTGTCCAAAATTGTTGCACTTGTAGCATTATATTTCATTACTTAGTGAACCAAAATTGTTGTGATTTATTTTTTGAGCTTCAAGTGACTTTCTAGGATAAGTTTTTTTTAATAAACTTCATAGTTGTTTTTGTTCTTGGCATAGGCTCTATAGTTTTCATCTTTGCGACCAGAATTGTTACAAGAATAGCATAAACCAAGAAAAATAGTTTGATACCTAGTTGTAGGGGATATTCTAAATGGTGTTGCTCTTCTGAAGCCTTCTTCTTCTTGATATGTTGATTGTTGGTTATGTGTTTTGAATCTTCTAGGTGGTCCAGTTCCTCTGTGATTTTCTTCTTGGGTACCGCTAACTATTTATGTATAGGTGTTTTGTTCTTCTTTTTGTTTTGTTGTCTTGGAGCTTGAACCTTTCTCAGTCTGCATATGGTTGTGTCCTATCCCGGAACTATCATAGTATGGCCTTTGACTATTGATGATCTCATCCAATATTTTGGTGTTATTCTACTACATATCTTTCTTTTGAAGATATTTTCTTCGGGAAACTATTTCTGCTTCCAAGCTCTCAATCATCTTCTATTTTTCTTCTAACTATTTTCAGAGTGTTTCTTCAATACTTTTGTCTTCTTCTACCTGGATCTTTAACTTTGTGATTATCTGCTCGATTTCTTCTGAGTTGGAATTTTGATATCCTTCTTTCTTCTTTAACTCTGACTTGAGTGACTTGATTTTATTTCTTTCTTTCCCTAGTTCTTCTAAAGCACTGATTAATTATTCTCTGAGGTCGACTTCACCTTCTTCTTCATAATCTTCTTCATCATCTTCTATTTCCATGAAGAGTACTCTTTCTAAATCATTGTCACTATCATCATCCTCATCTGCTGAAGAGTTGTCTCCCTTCTAATTTTTCTTTTTCTTCTTAAGATCTTCTTCTTCATTGCTAGATTTATTCTTAGCATAAGGACATTTAGAAGAAAAATGACCAATACCATCACAATTAAAACATTTTAATGGAAGAATACTTGTGTACTTGTCGGTTCATCTTTTCAACTTTTTCACGAAGTTTTCTACTTCTTCATCTTCCTCTGAATTGTCACTGTAGCTAGAATATGGTTTTGAATTTGGCTTGTTCTGCTTCTTTCTCTTCTTGGATGCCTTGAACGCTACTTCCTTCATGATTGGGTTATCTTGTTCTATTCTCATTTCATAAGCTGTGAATATTCCATGTAGCTTGTCCATGCTCAAAATGTCAATATCGGTTCTTTCTTCCAGGGTTTATATTTTAGGATCAAATATCATAGGAAGAGATCTTAGAACCTTTTGAACAATCACTTATTTATCAACTTCTTCTCCTAGACCTCTAATGGTGTTCATTGTTTCGTCAACTCATAGAAATTAGGTTGCAATGTCTTAATTTTCCTTCATCTTCAATTGCTCAAATTTTTCTCTAAGGATTTGAAGCTTAGCTCCCTTGACTTTGGCATCTCCTTCGTAAATATTTTGAAGTTTATCCCAGATATCCTTTGCATTCTTGCAATGCATAACCTTGACAAAAACTGAATTATCCAGACTACTCAGAATGGTTCCTTTAGCCTTTGAATTACTTTCACTAATTTTATTTCCATCTTTGTCAGTTGGGGGAGTGGATGGTGTTGTATATCCATCTACTATTGAATTCTAAACATCAAATCCATGTGCCTGTAAAAATGTGTCCATACTTTTATTCCAAAAGGAATAGTTATGTCCATCAAACCTTGGTGCTCTAACCTTTGTGTATTCCATTATCTCCTTCCAATGGTTAAATTGTTTCTTGAAGGACCTACTTTGATACCAATTGTAGGAATACTGAGAGGGGGGGTGAATCAATATGAGTAATTTATTGCCACTTTTAAACACAATGTGTATTCTTTAACTTTATGAGAAGTATTCAATAGTTTAATATTATCATTTAATGTATCATCAGCAGTATAAATCAACCATGAACAATAAGCAATCACAAATACATAGTACACCAGAATTTTACGTGGAAACCCAATGCGAGAGAAAACCACAAAAAAAATTTCTTATATGTGAGAAGAAATACATTCACAGGAAGCACCAACATCCTTATTTTCCAACTACAAGTGGAAGGAGGATCCAACTTGAAGGAAGCTCCAACTCCGTGATTCTTCGGCACCAACCGGAAGGAGGCTACAAGCCCCTTTCCTTGCCCCGTCCAACCACCCAGAAATATAAATGTAGACAACCTGTCACTACCACTGAATCAATTAATATGTTATTGATCTGTCATTTTCACTGCCATACCTATCACTGCTACTATGCTTCACCACTATTACCACTCAAACCCTTATGTCTCAAACCCTCATACCAAGATCCACAAGAATGTCTTTCAAATCAAATACTCATGAGCTACTAAGACATTTTTGTGTTGGACTACTGCAGAATATAAACCCTAACATATAGAGTAAACCATACCTCTCAAACTGTAGTTGACCTGATGGATTTAATCATCTGAACTTTAGCTTTCTCAACAGATCTGTGCCTTGTGCTTTGTAATATTGTATATGTCTGCGCTTTGTCCCATGTGGCTCATGGAAGTCAATTCCCTACTACCTATACAACTCGTGGATTACTTTGCTTCTCTATGCGTCTACGTTTTCCTTCACTAAACCCTGCGGATGTCCATGTTTCTTTGAATCTGCAACTCTTCGCGCTCTTCCTTTACTACAATTTGCGAATAACCTCAAGAAAACCCTAGAAGAGTAAGCTCGACTTCGTCCCTTTGTCTCCTGCAACATCTCTCTTCACTGAACTTCTCTCAGTATGCAAAAAAGTGCAGGAAGAAAAGAATTCACATGTATCATATAGGGGAAATTGATTAAAATAGTCAAAACTTCTCTGGACCATAACTTTCACCTTGGAGCTCGAATTTGAGAAAATTATCAGGCCAGGAGTGGAAAGAATGCATAACTCCACGAGGTGATTATTGCATTAACATGAGACTCAATAAATATACAAAAGATGAAACCGTTGGTCTTCTCCAACGTATGACTCTTCCTATCACCTAGGATGCTTCATATGTACATTATTGTTACAAGTAGAACAACCACAAAGGATTATGTGTCCAACATTCCCCACTTAATCTGAAGGGGTGTTTGTGAGTCCAAGTATCATTCTAACTTATCAATTTTTTCTCTTCCAAGCGCTTTGGTGAAGATGTCTACAATTTGCTCATTTGTGGAACAATGTCTTAAATGAATAGTCTTGGCCTCTACATGATATCGAATCGGGTGATACTTTGTGTTGATGTGCTTGGTTCAATCATGGAATCTAGTATTCTTAGCCAACTTGATTGCAGAAGTATTTTCAACTAGAAGAGGAGTAGAATTCACTTGTTTCTCATACAAATATTCAAGTATTTCCCTTAGCCACACAATCTCCTTTGTCGCTTTTGCAACTACCACATATTCTACCCCTGTTGTGGAATCTGTTGGAATTGAGTGTTATGCGATCTCAAGGATATAGCTATTGATCCAAGACTCATGAGATAGCTTGAAGTTGGCACTCCATTTTCCTTATCCCCATCAAAGTCTGAATCAGATTATCGGATCAGTTTGAAGTCATCCACCTTAGAGTACCTGAGTCCAAAATCTTGAGTTCCTTTCAAGTATTTCATAACTCTTTTTGCAGCAGACGGATGTCCTTCGCAAGGATTTTTCATGAACCTCGAAAGAATCCCAACAAAAAATGAAATTTATGGTGTGGTGGTAGTAAGATAGATAATACTTCCCACAAACTATCTATACTTGGTTGCATCCTCAAATTCATTCCTTTATTTTGATGTGAGTTTCAAATTTTGTTCCATTGGAGTAGAAATAGAATTTCACTCAACCATGTCAAACTTGTTCAATAGTTCTCCAATGTACTTCTTCTGGGACATGAATATGTACTTTGGATTTTGTATCACTTCAATTCCCAAATAGTAGTGAAGATGTCCCAAATATGTCATCTTGAAGCCTTTCTTCAACACTTTATTTATGGATGCAATGCAGTTCTCATTGTTCCTTGTTATGAACACATCATCTACATATACTATAAGATACACAATATTTTTTCCAACTTTCTTGAAAAATAAAGTTGCATCGTCAAGATTGAAATGCTTGAAATTTAATTTTAGAAGATGCTTGGTTAACTTTTCATACCATGCTCGCGGTGCTTGTTTCAAGCCATATAAGGATTTGATGATATTGCATACCTTATGTTCTTGTCCCTTCACAACAAATCCCTTTTCTTGAGACTTGAACTCATTCTCTTTTAAGTCTCCATTCAAGAAACCAGTCTTCACATCCATTTGATGAATTTTCCATCCATTTTGTGCTTCCATGGAAAATAGAGTGTGAATGGTAGCCAATTTTTTTTGTGGGGCAAAAAGTCTCCTCATAATCAACACCTTATTTATGTGCAAATCCTTTTTCCATGAGCCTTTATTTGTGCTTTTCCAGTGATCCATCTTATCTGTACTTGTTCTTGAATACCCACTTGTAGCCAATCAGTTTGGTTCCATATGGAGGGTCCACCAACTTCCATGTCCCATTCTTGATGAGAGCATCATATTCCTTCTACATAGATTATTTCCATTCATCATGATAAGGAGCTTCTTTGAAGGAAGTCGGTTCAAGGTTAGTAGATAAATTCAACTCGCAATCATATGAAACATCCATATCATCTACATCACCTGAGTTTGAATTATCTACATTACCTCCATCTTGTTTTGAGTACATTATGGTTCTTGTCTTTCCAACCTCAACGGGATGAACACATTCAAGTGTTTTAGTGAGCCATTTTGGTGGACCTTTATGAGATGGTTCAGATTGCTCGGTTGATTGAGATGGTGTTGAGTTCTCATCAAGCCTCGTATTTTCAATCCTCTTGATCACATCATCCAAATGAGCTTCAAGTTATAATGAAGTGGCAGTAAATTCTTCATGAGGGGAAGATGGTTCTTCAAAAGGAGATTCCAAAGATTGACCCAAGATAGGGATCCCCCCTTCCAAATTTTGAATGTCATCATGAAATTCATAATATGTATTTACATGAGTGAATTTGTCCAGATGATCAAGTTGCTTCTCAACAGTTTCATCTTTCTTGGTGGATTCAAGAAAGATCATATCTCTGGAAAGGATGAACTTCTCGTTTGTCTCATTATAAAGACGATACCCCTTGGTGGTATTTGAGTACCCCAAGAAGATGCACTTTTGAATCCTTGCATCAAGCCTACTTCTTTGTTCCTTAGGAATCAAGGCATAGCAGGTGGAATCAAAGACCCTGAGATGCCTCACTGAAGGAATTTGATCATACCACATTTCATATGGAGTCTTGTTTTTTATAGCATGATATGGACACTTTTTTTTTGCATAAACTGCACATAGAATTGCATCATCCCAAAATATCAATTTAACATTCTTGAAAAACATCATGGAATGAACCATATTTAGGAGTGTCATGTTCATTCATTCAACTACACCATTTTGTTGAGGATTGTATGGAACCGTTGTTTAATGTTTTATCCCATGTTGGCGAAGGTAACTTTCAAATTCATCAAATGTATATTATCTTCCATTATTAGTGTGAAGAGGGCCAATATGAGACTGGGCTTCATTTTGAATCCATACGTGAAAATTTTTAAATGTTTCAAAAGATTGTGATTTATCTTTCAGTAAGTACACCCAACACATCCTGGTATAATCATCAATACAGGAAATTGTATATTTATTTCCATTTGTAGAAGGAATAGGCATAGGGCCACACAAATCAAAATGAATCAGTTCAATTTTTCTACATGCTATGGATGTAGAATCATGGAAAGGTTGTTTGTTATGCTTTCCAAGGATACAAGCATCACACTGTTTCAGTTTTCTGGGAATAGTAGGTAGACCATAAACACCATTCTTTCTCAATAAACAAAGATTGTCATAATTGATATGACCAAATCTAGCATGCCACAAAAGACGAGATGACATTATACCTTCACCTAGCTTAGAGAGGTATGCATCATTGTACGTACTGGTAGATGTCCCATTCAGCTTCAGAAGTATTACATCTTCCATTTTGGTCATAACAAGCATGTTATCATAATCCTTTTGTATTTCAAATTTACCATCGATCATGTGAACAGAGTGGCCTTGCTGTCTGATGTGAAAAAAGGAAAAAAATCTTATTTTCAGCTCAGGAAGATAGAGTACATTGTGCAAAAGAAAATTTGGGAGTTCAGGCAACTTGAGTCTAATGGTGCCCATTTCTGAGGTTTTGAGGTTGGACTTGTCTGCAAAATATACTATGCCATCTACATTGTCATCGAAGTCTTCAAAAAAGTCTCTTCGGAATGTCATATGAGGGATTGTGCCTATGTCAAGAAGCATATATTTCCAAGGACTATATGCAGTGTTAAATAAATCTTTTGTTACTTCTATATTGCAATGAGAAACAATGTAATGGGAAGATTTAGGTGGATTACCTTTTGTTGGTTATGTAGGTTTACCTTTGTCCTTTTTCTTATTATGTTTGTATTCTTTGATCTTGTCCCATGGAACTCTGCAGTCATCTGCTTCATGTGACCCATTTTTTTTCAACGTGCACAATGAAGATTGGATCTGTCACCTTGGTTGTGTCTACCCCCTCTACCTTAGAAAATATTTCTTCCATGTCCATGTCCTCTTTTGTTGCTTTATCCTCTGGAAGATTCATGTTGTTTACTCTTGTCTTTATAAGCAAGGTAAATAGTTTCACCAGTTGAAGGAGTTGGATTCTTTCTAAAGTCTTTCTCACGATCTACAAATTTATTCACCATCTTTTCAAATGCCATGGATTTCATTTGATCACTTTCTTGCAACGATTCAACATAGTAAGAATATGTAGGGTAGATGGCCTTAATGATTGTCATGAGAGGGAGATAAATATTTGCTCCAATACATTCAATTTCATGCATTATGGTTTTGATTTATGAAGCCAAATCCATAGGGTCTTCATTCTTCAAATCTAGGTTGAAGAGCTTCAACATTAGTTGTATGAGTTCAATCTTGGAATGTGTGTCATACAATTCATTCAATCTCTTCAAGGCGCCATAGGAATCACTAATGGAAGAAATATGATGACTCACCTCCTCACTTACTGTCATGGATATTACTACATATGCCTTCTGGTATTTGTCTTCCCATATTTCACATTCTTTGTTTGTGGTCGGAATGGTTGGTTTTCTACGAGGTATGCTACTCTTTGTCTTTAATATTGAGGGTTATTCTTCAAATTACGCTTCTTCTTCAGTGATTTTGCTGCTCAGAGGGACTATTGGTGCTTCACAAATTGCTTTCCACGGGTCATTGAAGATCAGTGTGTTCTTAATCTTCTTGTATCATTCTCTATAATTATCCTTGTCGGACAGCACCATGTCGACAATGGATATGAGATATTTCATTGTCTTATTCCTTCACAGACACGTTAGAAAATAAAAATATAATGAAGCTGCACCGGTAAAAATTTCCTTGCTCTTGGAAAAATGTGATGATAATAACCCAATGAATGGATATATCAGTGAACCACTGTAACACAATTCCAAAAAAATCTCTTCAGATATTTAAAACCTTTGAAGATCATATATATGCATCTTTAGAAGAAAAAATGAAGAATAACTTAGAAATCACTTCAAAATCAAAATCAAAAGGCCATTATCAATGGTTGGATGGTTACCCGCTGTAATTAAACTTAGTAACAACCTTGTTTCCCTTGGATATCGCATGTTTGGCCAATGGACTAATATTTGTCGAATGGTCATAGGTTATGTGCAATCGTGAGCATGGAACCTTATATCTGAGTTTTGAATTATATCAGAGTGGTGTAGCACCCAATACAATGAAGTCAACTCATCAGAGTAGCATGGTGGGAGACCATTACCATCCCAAGAAGCTCGACCAATGAGGTCGTGATATCAGTGTTAAGTCAAGGCCGAGTGAACCTTATGTGGGTGTCGA
>ML780979.1:52363-75405 GCA_009831015.1 Picea engelmannii | reverse complement strand
CCAATGTTTCTGACTGAGAAGAGATTTGTTAGGGCATCGTACATCTTCTTCGATGAGTCAAGATGGGAGATGTAGGGTATCAAGTGGTCTTTTATAGAATCCACTATGATACTCATGGCATTGATGTCAACATCTTTGAACTTTTCCATAGATGCAACGTTCTTCTGTTCCTTCTCTTCTCCTTCTTCAAACTCTGGCTTCACGATCTTTCCTTTCACAATATCCAGCACTTTATTCTTAGCAAGGATGAGGTCAATCCTTGTCTTCCATGCTCTAAAGTTAGAGGCTCCATATATCTTGTTCTCAGACTTCATAGAGTTTGTCATGGTTGCTTGACTTGGTCAAACCCTAGATTTGACCAAAAATCCAAACTTCGCGTCTTGGCCTTCTGAGAGTGCCAGGAGATGCACTGGGCTAGGGCGCACTGATCTATCCAGAGAATAGGTCAATCCATTCACTTAAGTTGCCTCAACAAGAGGTTTAGGGTTTCTACAACTGCTTCTTCTAGTAACCCTAGCTGCAGTGCTTTTGGAAACTGCTCCTGCTAGTAACCCTAGCGACAATTCCTCAACGAGCTCAATATCTAGAGGTTATGTTTCCTTCCAGTGTTTTAGGCTGACTGAAGGGGTGTGAGCCCATAACCTGTTAGAATATAGAAGATGGTGTGCTCGTTTTACCATTGACGATACCTTCTTCACCCAACCATAGGCCGAAGCCTCCCTCCGAGCACCTTAACCTTGACTGAGAATTCCTGTGGAAGCAAACCCTAGGCTAGATAGCCAAACAAAGGGTAGTGCACCTCTCTCCAAGGATAGTGAAACACAAAAGACTGATCAGATAGTCCCAAACCCTAGCCAAGAGATATTCAAGCCAATACTGAAAACTTATTGCTGTTGCATCTGCACCAGCAGCTCTCCTCCAAACCTCTGCACAAGACTACAACTGCAGTGCGCACCAAAATAGGAACTGCAATTCTGAGATGTTTTCAAATGAGAGATGGAAACCTATATTTATAGTGGTTCTGCCAGTTTTGTTGGGGCCGACTTCTCCTTCTAGATAAGTGTCTGTTCAGTATATTATTATTATTTCTGGCCGACTTCTTCTCTTGGAGGTTAATAACCTAATATAAAATATCTTCTTGAGCCCACAAGGCTTCTAGGGTTATTAGCCAACTCATTAGGGTTTCTCTTGCTTCCCAGAGTCTTCTATTCTCGTCAGGTTCACACGTAGAGGTAAATACCTCCCGCAGCTACCAAAATATTAACAGTAGCTACCCTGTAGGAGTTACCTCCCTTAGGATCTTCCTAGACCTAAGACAGAATAGAGATGCAAGTTGTAGATTTTCCTAGATCTAAATCATACATGAAAATGTCTCTGAGATAAGAGGATGAGAAGCATACCCGATACTTCAATGGTTGTCCCTACATGCTCCTTGGTCATTCACTCCTTTGAAGATATCCTTCACTTTCACGAACACAGCTCTACATAAATAGGAAAACAAAAAACACCTTTCACGAGATCAAACATAACATGTATAAAACATAGATATAATAATATATCACAAAGACATGAAAATATTAACTCTCTATGAAGATTATGATCACCATATACAATAAGTTAGAGGGGGAAATCATGTGCATATTCTATTAATAAGGAAAAAGTATTACAGCTTACATACAAATGGCTTGATGAAGCTTCTCCTAATTTCCTTTCCAAAGCTCTGTAATCAATTTGACATTAGAATTTTACTCTATATTTTTCCTCCCCCTTTTCCCATGAGAGACCCTCAATATATAGGATGAAATAAATGAGATGGTGGATAACTCTTAGACACTCAAAATAAAAAGCTTCTCAAGGTTGAATTACAAGAAATCTGAGCTTGATCCCATCTCATTGTAATCATTCCTAAATTAAGAGTAACAGACCCGGTCGCGCCTTGCATTCTTGCAAGGTGTAATCAATTTCCCTGTGCAAAAGGACAAGAAATGACCATCATTTTTGGTCACAGATCGTAAAGGGACAACTTGGGTTTGGGAAAAAAGGTGGTGTATACTCAAGGGGAAAATGGCATAATTCAATTTCTTAGACTACTAACCTCTTGATGATTCTCATCAAGTGATCAGGTGGCAAATAATTGTATAACAGATTCCCCCTAAAGTGTGAGGTCATAAGAGGTGTTTGGCAGTCGAAATACTTTATGAATAAAAATTTATGGATCTCGAGGCGAAGGAAAATGGGAAGAAGCTAGCATCATCCCCGCATGATAATAACATCCATGTGGTGGGCATACCCATGCTCGGTAATAGAAACTAAGCATAGCCGCCAAAAAAGTACATTGTGGATCCATGCATGACACAACTAACTAGATCATGGAAATGAAAGAATACACTAGGGATCCATGTCACAAGTGAAGACATAGCCATGACCAAGAAAAAATGTGGATCTATGTGACAGTATACAAATCAGTGAGATGACTCGATGCCTGAGTGATCTCTGAAGAACTCATGAATAACTACATTGCAACTTTGGAGTGGATGTTGTAAATAAATGATATGATCCCAACCCAAGGTCTTCGTCTCAAAACATGAATGGTATGAATCTACAACATGTGAATAGATGAGTTGATGTCAAGCATGGTAGAAATCATCTGATTACCAGTCATTAATGGATACCATTAACAGACGCGAGGGAATCCACCGACGATGATGATGGACCCCAAGATACCTAGTACAATCTAGCAAGTGTGAATACATGAGTTGTAGTCAAACACTCATAGACTCATTCAACAGAAGCCAATGATGTAAACCCAATTTCGAAATGCAAGGGAACCTACCACTAATGTCTGCAAGACCCAAGGTACTAACTAGTTTCTAGATTTTGATCATGGATAATGATTTTATGTCAACGTGACAAAATCCATCAAAGGAGGGCCTTGATGTATCCCCCATCAATCGACACAAAACAGACAAAGGTAGATGGTGTAAAACCTAGAGAATAACTGACTCAGGGATGGCTAGGATAAATAGGTTGAAATATTGAAAATGGTGGACGCAGGTGAACTTCCCTTGAACAAAAAAGCACAATAAATAACTTGAATTGGCAGCATTGACTCAATAATGACCAAAACACTCGCCAGGAGAGAGTAGAAGAGTGAGCAGTCAGTGGAGTATAAAACTCAGCAAGATGGTAATGATTCATAGGAAATGGATAACCCAACTATGGTACATAAACGTAAAACATGTGTATTGTTCAAGGGTGATTGGGTGGACGGCTGTCATTTGCAAAGATGACTAGACTGAAGACCCCTCAAATTTTTTCCTACCATGAACAGTGAGTACCTCCTTGTTTTTTTTACAAGCTTGAAGAGGATAATAGATGCTTGACATAGATCATCATCAATGAGTCCCTCATCATATGTTTAACGAACCTGACGAAGGAGGGGTTCCATCCCATATGGGTCCTTCAATGTATAATTTTATGAGCTCAAATAAGGTAAGCTCGATGGTCTTTTCATGTTTAGAGAGTCTAAAAAGATAAGAAGACTCGAAGGGTGTTCTTTTTCGTAATTTTAGTTCCCAAAGCCCGAAAAAGTGTATAAAACAATACAAGGGATAACTCTTATGGCCAAGGTTGACTAGAGTATTATTTTTTCATAATTAGTCCATATGGTCCGAAAAAGGGTTAAACTTACACCAAATAGACGCCATTTCAAATCCTTTTAATGATTGTCAAAGGAAACAAGCTTGCTCGACAATATTTTCATGTTTAGAGAATCTGAAAAGAGCTTAAAGGAGACTCCAAAGAGTTCATTTTTCGTGTAGTTTTTACGAGCTCGGAAAAGTGATAAATGTATACACGGGAACTTATTCTCATGTATTTATGAGCACGAGAAAGAACAAATACGAATCTCATGGTTATTTGTTTCATTTTTAAACGAGATTGAAACAGAGAATGAAACCATGCTCGAAGTGTCTGCTTCATTTTTACACGACCTTGAAACAGAGGATGAAACTATGCTAGGGTTGGTTTCATTTTTACGCGAGCTTGAAACTAGAAAATAAACTATGCTCAGAGTGTTTGTTTCATTTTTACACGAGCTTGAAACAGATAATGAAACTATGCTTGGGATTGGTTTCATTTTTAAACGAGATTGAAACAGAGAATAAAAATGTGCTCAGGGTTGGTTTCATTTTTTAATGATATTGAAACTAGAAATGAACTATGCTCAGGATTTATGCTTCATTTTTACACGAGATTGAAACAGAGGATGAAACTTTGCTGGGAATGATACCCATTTACTGGTTTCTTCCCGATGTGATATACATAGGTTGGTATTGTGGGTGATACCCATTGACGGTTTCTTTCCCAACATGATGTCCATAGGTTGGTACTTTTCCCCCAACATGATTGGCAGAAGTTAGGGGCTTAACTCCAGCATGATGTCCTGAGGCTGGAGACATGCCCCCCAATATTCGTTTCATCCATCGACTCTTCTTCTACACCCGATTAGTCTCTTGGACACTAATCGGAATAGGTTCACTGGAGAGGGAGGAAGAAAGAGAATCAACTGGAACAAACAGAGGAAATGAAGGTTCAAGTACTAGATCTAGCGGAAGACTTGACTCAATAGGAGGGGGGTCGGTCTAATTTTTTAACAAGCTTGACACTGAAAATGAACTATTCCCATAGTTATCTGTTTCATTTTTTAACGAGCTTGACATAGAAAGAGAACTATGTTCATGAACCTTGACCATGGCTTCCAAGAGGTCTTCATCAGATGGAAGAATAATGCTCTAGAAGAAACACATGTCAACAGATTCACTCTAATCAATAGGGGGAAGAACAAGCTCCAATGTCCCTAGCGAGGGAGTTACCATGTCAACTGTCAAAACTAAATCCAAAGAAGATGAGCATACAGTGAGAGGCTCCTTCTCATTAGCAATTGAAGGCATGGGAGATAATGCCACATAATTGACCTGTGGCGGGTTAGAAACCACTTGAATGTGAGGAACATTCATGGAATTCAGATGGTCAGTAGTCATACAATGATTAGGACTAATAAACTGATGCCAACGCCCCCAACCCGCAGGTCGAAAGGTCCACGCCAGCACAGGATCTTTCCTTTAGCCCTGGCCTGAAGAACACTCAAACAGCTCTTCTATTTCCCTATTGGGAAATCTGCACCCACAGCAAACTCTCATGTGATCCCCTCTTTTCTCTTGGGAGATTGGAATTCGCGACTTCGCGAATCCAGTGGTCAGGCATTGGTCTCTCGAATCCCCGAAACCCGACAATAGTCAACGCTGACCTTTCCCTTTGGGATTTTTTCCTATCCCGATTTCGGCACTCGCGATGTCGAGCAACTTGTCTCCCCGACTCTCGAATTTTGATCTGCCGAAACTCCGATACACTTGCGAGTTTGACTTTTCAACGATCCTTCACTCCCTCAGAGTTTCAGAGTTCGCAATATCGTGAATCCTAATGCAATGAGTTCGGGAATTTACTCCACGAAACTCCGGAATGACGTGCCACCTGTCCACTTCACTGACTCATGTGTGGCCCACATAATCCTTTGACTTTCGGGATATCGCGTTTCGTGATATCATGATTCCTGTTGCAATGTTCACGGGACTTCCACCCATGAAACCCCGATGCACTTATTCATACGAAAATCGGACAGCCCTTATGGCTCGGATCTACGGCCCTGCCCCTCCTAAGCTTAGAACCTTCCGACACCTTCGCCATAACTTCCCCGCTCCTTCTGTGAGATCTGACAGCTCACGGAAATTCATGAATTCTCCTCAGAGATTCTGACCGACCATCCTTTCTGATAATTCTTGCGAAATGAACCAAGTGTTCCTTCATGAAAAATTGTCCACCTGCAACGCAAACTTACAACGCCTTCCTAATTATTCCAGGTACAACTTCTCTGCGCTTTTCTTCAGTAGTTTGAAGGCCTTATCCTTCCTGAGCTTCTTCACGCTTCTGCATCTTTTAGAAAAACCCCTTGCATGCACTCCTTGCGGCAACCTTCAACCACTTCCAAGTGTTGAAGACCTTTGGCTCTGCGCACACCTACAGCAGCAGTCTCTAACTTCTTCCTCTAAGGTTCGCAATCCTGAGACTTCACTTGGCCTGTGCACTCCTTGCACGGCTCCTATGCCTAACTGCACTCCTGTATGAACGAGAACAAAAGCTACCTATATGAACCCTTTTTCAACGCACTCCTTGCAGACACTTCGACTGCACTCCTTGCAGGAACTCTGGCTCAGATAGAGAAACAGTTGAAAATCATTCCTACTTCCTTTCAGATTTCAACTCAAGCATGAAATCATATACACATCATATAAACAAAATGTATAACATGAAGCAAACATTCATGAGCATATCATTCAACATCAATACACAGAGAACAAACACGAAACCATGAATTTGAATCAAACTCTTATATTAATCCAAATATATGTACATGGGTGTTCTTACACAGCGCTCTGCATGCTCTTCTATGCTCTTCTTCCCATATGTTACAATACACAATGAGGGTGTCTATATCCCATTTCCCTCCTGTGCTCTAAAACTGTCTATTCTAGAATTAAATTCTATCTACCTGCATCAACTACTTTAAATACCTTCTACCTACTAAGGACGAGAGCGAATTGCTCAAGGTCCATTTACATTTTACAAGTGTGCTTCTTCTTAATGACTTCATTTAAGATTGCGCATCAACTCCAAGGTAATTTCAAAATTCACGTTGGCGCTTGTCCAGCTGTCTTCTGCTTCCGCGCTGGCTCGCTTGATGTCGGCGATGCTCCTGCATCATGCTCCCTGGCTTGAAAATTTCATGGGATCCTATCCATGAGCTCGTGCACGGTCCGTCCATGCCTCTGTATCTCCACTTCAGTCTCCCAGCTGGCATCTTCAACTGGATGGCCCTTCCACTTGACCAAATACTCAAAGTATTCTTTCCGCCTGGTCTTCTTACCGATTCTTCTATCCAGTATGCACTCCATCTGTGGCTTCTCTGCAACTGGCATCTGCTTTATCCACTAGATCAATGGCTGTTCAATTCCTATCCCTGCTTCCTCAGCTCTATATGGGTACAAATCTGAGATATTGAATATCGGAGAAATTTCGATCCCATCGGGTAATTCAATCTCATAAGCATTCGCCCCAAATTTCTTCAAGAGCCTACATGGCCCGATTTTCTTCATCTTCAATTTATTATATGTTCCTCTTGGGAACCTTTCCTTCCTCAAATGTGCTAGAATCAAGTCACCAACCTCAAATTGAAGTTGTCTTCTATGTTGATCGGCTCTACGCTTATACTCCTGGCTTGAATTCAGCAGCCACTCCTTCACCTGGCTGTGAAGTTCCTCCATCACCTCTACAAATTTTTCTGCACTAACGCTCCTAGTCCCAGTCTGTTCTAAATCCCTCAATTCAAAAATTCCTCTCGGCTGCATGCCATAGATAATTTGAAATGGACTCTGCCCTGTTCTCCTGTTAACTGAGTCGTTATAAGAAAACTCTGCATGTGGTAATATGTTGTCCCACTGGCTATGGTGCTCTGTCACCAAGCTTCTTAGCAAGTCTCCCAGACTTATGTTCACCACTTATGTCTGTCCATCTGTCTGAGGATGATAAGTTGAACTAAACGACTAGTTAGTTCCTAGCTTCTTCCATAAGGTCCTCCAAAATTTCCCTATGAACTTTGTATCTCGATCCGAAACTATACTCATTGGAAAACCATGAAGTCGAATGACCTCTTTGAAAAACAGGTTTACAATGTGAGTTGCGTCACTGGTTTTCTGACATGGAATGAAGTGTGCCATCTTGGAAAATATATCGACCACCACAAAGATTGAATCAAAACCTCTTTGTGTTCTTGGCAACCCCAATATAAAATCCATGCTAATCGCATCCCACAGCCTCTCTGGTATGGGAAATGGTTGATAAAACCCCGCATTCTGTCTTCTTCCCTTCGAATGCTGGCAAATTCTGCATCTGTCTACGAATCTCTTGACATATGCTCGCATTCCTGGCCAAAAATATGACTCATTCAATTTTGCGAATGTCTTGTCGTGACCAAAGTGCCCTGCCAATCCTCCACTGTGTTTCTCCTTCAGCAGATTCTCCCTCGTGGAGCATTTCAGAATACACAGTTGATTACCTCTAAACAGTAATCCTTCCTAGATCATGTATTCTTCCCACTGGCTTCTATCCCTGAGAATTGGATTCTCAGCTGCTTCATACACCTCTTTAAAATCCTGATCATCTGCGTACATGTCCCTGAGATCATCAAAACCCAATGTTTTGAATCTGAACTCCTGCAACAGCAAACACTTCCTGCTGAAAGCATTAGCAACTTTGTTAGCAGTACCAGAAATATGTTTAATCACAAAAGTGAAATTCTGCATATACTCAACCCATTTGACATGTCTCTGATTCAACTTCTCCTGTTGAGTCACAAACTGCAATGCATGATTGTCACTGTACAAGACAAACTCTTTCGGGATCAAGTAATGCCTCCATTTCTTTAATGCATGTATGATAGCATAAAACTCCTTATCATAAGTGGAGTATTTCACTTTCGCTTCATTCATCTTCTCACTGAAGTATGTGATTGGCCTGTCTTCCTGACTAAAGACTGCCCCGATTGCAAACCCACTTGCATCGCATTTTACTTGAAATGTCTTTCGGAAATCCGGCAACACCAGAACTGGTTGTTCCGTAATCTTCCTCTTCAACAGATTGAAACTCTTCTTAGCCTCTTCTATCCAGTGAAAATATCTGTGTCTTTTCTTCACTGTATCCATCATTTCTGCGTTAATTCCACTGAAATTCCTCATGAACTTTCGGTAGAAACTAGCCAATCCGCGAAAACTTCTCACCTCAAAGATATTCTTCGGTGATGGCCAATTCTTGATTACCTCCACCTTATCTGGATCCATCCTCAACTCTTCTACAAAAATAAAAAATCCCAAGTAAATGAGATTTTTCTTCATGAATGAGGATTTCATCATATTTATCAACAGCTTCTCCTGCTTCAACTTCTGCATCACTGTAGCCAAATGCTTCAGATGCTCTGCCACTGTTTTACTGTAAACCAGTATGTCATCCAAATACACAATGACAAATTTTCCAATGAAATCCCTCAGGACTTTGTTCATCAACCTCATGAAGTTACTTGGCGCATTTGTTAAGCCAAACGGCATAACAAGCCATTCATATAACCCTTCATTTGTTTTGAATGTTGTCTTCCATTCATCACCTTCTCTCATGTGGATTTGATGATAACCTATTTTCAAATCAATCTTTGAAAAATACTTTGCTCCACTCAAGAAATCCATCAGATCATCCATCCTCGGTAATGGAAATCTGTACCTAGTGGTTATCTTAATAATCTCCCTCGAGTCAGTACACATCCTCCAGCCTCCATCTTTCTTCGGACTGAGTATTGTTGGAATAGCACATGGACTCAAGCTTTCCTTGACCAAACCTTTGTCCAACAACTCCTGGATCTGTATTTTAACCTCTTCGTTCTCTTGCGGCGTCAACCTGTACACAACTTTGTTTGGTAAACTGGCTCCTGGTATTAGATCAATGTGATGACTCACACTTCTGATCGATGGCAACGAACGAGGTAATTCGTCCACTACTATGTCAGCGAACTCTTCCAGCAGTTCCTGGACATCTTCTGGTAAATCATCCACTCTTGTGCTGGTCAAAACAATCCTTGGTTTCCTGACCACTATGAACTGTGGATCCTCCTTCTTCTTGACCTCTGTAAGAAGTTCCTTCCCACTCATGAGAAGTACTGTGTTGCTTACTTCTGGCTTCACCTCCTTATCCTTAATTGGAAGCAACATGTGTGTCCTCCCATTCTTCACCAGGGTGTATGTGTTCATTCTCCCATCATGAATCACATTCTTGTCATATTTCCATGGTCTACCCAGCAATAGATGACAAACATCCATAGGAATAACATCACACAATATCTTATCATTATATCCTCCTATCTTAAATTCAACTAAACATTGTTTAGTGAGAGTTACCTGATGTCCTTTCTGTAGCCACGAAACTCTGTATGGGCTTGGATGATCAATCGTCTCCAGCTCTAGCTTCTCTACCATCTCTATATCCATGCTACCACTGTCTACAATGACCTTGCATACCCTGTCCTTGGTTTTGCAAGCAGTCCTAAAAAGTCTGGTCCTTTGGACTGAACTCTCCACCTCCTTCTCGGGTGTCAAAAGGACTTTTCGCATCATCAGCAATCTTCCACCTCCAGCGTCTTCTGCCTCAACATCTCGCCTCTGTGCTTTGGCGATGTGAGTTTCTCCACTCTATTTCTTTTTGCCTGGACACTCATAAGACTTGTGCCCATTCTTTCCACATTTGAAGCATGTGATTACTCCACCTCTTCCTCTTCCTCTACCTCTGGTACGAGGAAAAGTGTTGTTGTCATCATAATCTCCTCTCTACTCAGTATGTTGTCCTCTCTGTTCAGCATATTTCCCTCTCTGTGAGGTTCCACCTCTCTCAGTTTGAGTCTGAGGTTTCTTCCAGTCCTCCCTGGGATTTTGATATTTGTCCTGGGAAACTGATTTGCCTCTGGGCTGACTTTTTCCTCGGCCTCTCTGACCCTGATTTCGGCTCAGATTCTCTTCCTCTTTCAGAGCCATCTGATAAGCATCTTCCACCGTCCAGATGGTTACCATGCTCATCTCATCCTGGATATCATATCTCAGGCCATTCATATATCTGGAAACTTTTTCATCATCGCTCTCCCGATGACCTTCCCTGATGCTCAGTTTGTAGAATTCCTCAGTGTATTCTTTCACTGTCATCAGTTTCTGTCTCAGGTTCTGCATCCTCCTGAACAGAGTAATTTGATAGTCCCCGAGGATGAATTTGGCCTTCATCTTCGCGATCATTCTATCCCATCTTTTGATCTTATGCTTTCCCTTACAGCATCTGTCAGCTTGTAGTTCATCCCACCACAATGTTGCATGTCCTTTAAACCTTGTGACAGCATGCTTGACTTTCTTGTCCTCTTCGACATATTCATAGTCAAAGTATGTGTCAAGATCTCTAATCCAGTCTAGAAGCTCCTCTGCATCCAAGTTTCCTTCATAAACTGGAATGTCCATCTTTGCTCTTGCACCCATCCTGGCAATAGCTCTGATCAAACGTTCGTTTGATGCATCTTTAGCTACAACTTCTTCTTCACGTTCAGCCTCAATTTCACTTTCGGAATCACTAAGATCCCCAGCACTGACTGTACACCTCTGTGTTGTCTCCATGTCTTTGAGTCTAGCTCGTAGATCACACATCTCTCTCTCCATAACTGGATCTGTCATATGCCTGCCTCTTCTTCATGGAATTTCCCTATCCTCTGGATTGGGTGATTGTATGTCCCTTCTCCTTGGCGGCATGGTGAATTTTTTTTCTTCTCTGCTATAGAAAGCAAAGAACCTTTCTGTGCTCTGATACCAAACTGATGCCAATGCCCCCAACCCTTAGGTCGAAAGGTCCACGTCAGCACATGATCTTTCCGTTACCCCTGGCCCGAAGAACACTCAAACAGCTCTTCTATTTCCCTATCGGGAAATCTACACCCACATCAAACTCTCATGTGATCCCCTCTTTGCTCTTGGGAGATAAGAATTCACGACTTCGCGAATCCAGTGGTCAGGCATTGGTCTCTCGAATCCCCGAAACCCGACAATAGTCAACGCTAACCTTTCCCTTCGGTATTTTTTCCTATCGCGATTTTGGCACTCGCGATGTCGAGCAACTTGTCTCCCCAACTCCCAAATCCCAATCTGCCAAAACTCCGATACACTCACGAGTTTGACTTTTCAACGGTCCTTCACTCCCTCGGCGTTTCGGAGTTCGCAATATCACGAATCCTAATGCAATGAGTTCAGGACTTTACTCTGCGAAACTCTGAAATGACATGCCACCTGTCCACTCCACTGACTCATGTGTGGCCCACACAATCCTTTGACTTTCAGGATATCGTGTTTCGTGATATCGCGATTCCTGTTGCAATGTTCACGGGACTTCCACCCACGAAACCCCGATGCACGTATTCATACGAAAATCTGACGGCCCTTATGGCTCGGATCTACGGCCCTACCCCTCCTAAACTTAGAACCTTTCGATACCTTCGCCGTAACTTCCCTGCTCCTTCTGTGAGATCTGACGGCTCACGAAAATTCATGAATTCTCCTCAGAGAATTCTGACCGTCCGTCCTTTCTGATAATTCTTGCGAAATGAACCAGGTGTTCCTTCGTGAAAACTTGTCCACCTGCGGCGCAAACTTACGATGCCTTCCTAATTCTTCCAGGTACAACTTCTATGTGCTTTTCTTCAGCAATTTGAAGGCCTTATCCTTCCTGAGCTTCTTCACGCTTCAGCATCTTTTAGAAAAACCCCTTGCACGCACTCCTTGTGGCAACCTTCAACCACTTCAAAGTGTTGAAGACCTTTGGCTCTGCGCACACCTACAACAGCAGTCTCTAAATTCTTCCTCTAAGGTTCGCAATCCTGAGACTTCACTTGGCCTGCACACTCCTTGCACGGCTCCTATGCCTAACTGCACTCCTGTATGAATGAGAACAAAAGCTACCTATCTGAACCCTTTGTCAACGCACTCCTTGCGGACACTTCGACTGCACTCCTTGCAGGAACTCTGGCTCAGATAGAGAAACAATTGAAACTCATTCCTACTTCCTTTCATATTTCAACTCAAACATGAAATCATATACATAACATATAAATCAAATGTATAACATAAATCAAACATTCATGAGCATATCATTCAACATCAATACACAGAGAACAAACACGAAACCATGAATTTGAATCAAACTCTTCTATTAATCCAAATATTTGTACATGGGTGTTCTTACACAGCTCTCTGCATGCTCTTCTATGCTCTTCTTCCCATATGTTACAATACACAATGAGGGTGTCTATATCCCGTTTCCTCCTGCGCTCTAAAACTGTCTATTCTAGAATTAAATTCTATCTACCTGCATTAACTACTTTAAATGCCTTCTACCTACTAAGGAAAAGAGTGAATTGCTCAAGGTCCATTTACATTTTACAAGTGTGCTTCTTCTTGATGACTTCATTTAAGATTGTGCATCAACTCCAAGGTAATTTCAAAATTCACGTTGGCACTTGTCCAACTGTCTTCTGCTTCCGCGCTGGATCGGTTGATGTCGGCGATGCTCCTGCATCATAAAAAAAAATTGATCGATGGTCACTATGCTCCCATCATGGGGAAAATGCATCACTCTAAAGAGTGTGGACACTAAAACTTCCATAGTATAGACGTAGTCCCACCCAAGGAGAATATTAAAATCCAAGGTTCCTTGGAATACCATGACATCAATACAGACAATTTTTGCTCCTAAGGTGATGGGAAGCTAAGGAAGGATCCCTAAAGGTTCACTAGGTCTTCTATTAAAATACAGTAGATTATTAGTGGCTGACACAAGCTCAGGATAACCTAAATCTTTCCAAGCAATTGAGGATAAAATACTAACATAGGCCCCTTCATCTATGATAGTGTGATATATGTATTTATCAACAACTTTCACAATTATCTAGGAATGGATACTTGAAGGAAGACAAGGCTCTGCTAGACTATTCCAATCAAAGGAAATGACCTTGGTACTTGCAGAGGGTTCCATTGAAACGGGCGGGATGTCCCCTTTTCTAGAACACTCTTAACTGACAAAGAAAATACCAGTGGTATTCAAGTCACTCTCTGAGGGAAGAGTGGGGTCAATTGAAGATCGAATTGTATTAACCACTTCATCAACCATAGGTTGGGTAGGATAGGACTCTTGGGAAGCAACGGAAGGTTGTTGTTGGGAAACAACATTGTCTTCCAACAATTGTGAAGCCTCCTCTATACGAGGGCAATGGTAAGTGTGATGATTTTCATTGCATAACTTACAAGGAAACCTGAATTTATCATTGGTCGACGAACTGTCACTAGAATGACCTGCAAAGGTTGGTGAAACAAATCTTTGGGAACCTTGAGACCACACTTCTAAAACCTTTGGAAAACCAGGGCAATGGTTAAGAAGGTGATCACCCTTACAAATACTACAAGGGAACTTGGGTTTGTGATCTATGTTCTTAGTCTTATCAACACTATCAACACTCCCAGCATGATTAACAATGGTTGGTTGATTTCCCCTTTGCTTATTTTTCCTCTCCTTGTTCTTCCTTTTCTTCTCCTTCTTAGCCTCTTGGTTACTAGCATCACAAATTTCACCAGGCATGGATGAAAAAAGGGAAGAATACCCAACAGGTAAAGAAGGAAAAGGGTTAATAGGAGGTTGATGTTATTGAGGTGGAGGGCTTTCATTCAAGGCACCAAGAGAATTTGTCATCACCGGAGTGGAAAACAACCATACCAGTAACCCTATAGTGAATCTGGGAAGACTCAATGTAGCAATGTAAGGAGGACCAATATTTCCAAAAGAAGGAAAAGGATGAGGATCCCCATGCAAAGGGGTTACTTGATTGGTAGGATCTGGAACTGTTTCCATAGACACAGACTCAACCTAAGGTCTATTAAATCAAAGAGCACACACTACCAAAGTCCCTATAGGATAAGAGCAAGCAAACAATTCTCTTGTAACAGAGAAAAAGGAAGTAAGGATCTTCTGGAGACGGGAGATGAGGTTGTCAACGAAGAAACGAGAGACAGTTACCCACAACTACTCTATAATGGACTTTCAAAGGTGAAAGTATCATATGCAACCAATTACCCTCCTAACGAGAAAAAATCATGTGTTGTACGTCTATCTCAGGTACTCACAGTACCACCACTACAGTCACCTAGGAAGGTAACCTAGGAAAAGAAACTAGGGCTACCACTTCGCACTTGTGGTTGGGCGGAACGGTCGTGGGTGAGGGCTTCTTCGAATGGGTAGGGAACGTCAGACATATGTCTTAGACCCGAAGCAACTCAGATAGTGGTGTCACCTCAAGGAATTTCCACTACTAATATTTCCCCCTTAACTCGCATAACCCCACTGAGAGAGTGTTGGGGACCAGTCCAAGAACTCTTCTCGACTTCTCCTACCGCTTGACTCCTGTGGTAAAGGATATTTCCCAACAAACACTTCACATTACTAATGGTTTTTCACTCATTAGTGTTCCTATTTTTGTTTCAGTGGCCTTGGATAATTTACTCTTCACACTATAACCAAGGCCCTACAACCTAGAGTTGTGATCATTTTCTAATAAAGAAAAAGTCTAGTTGATTTTAGATTAGGTACCTTGTTCCTTTTATGGTTGTTGTTACTCAAAAGTGTAAATGGAAGTGAAATATATAGTGTTATCACTCTGACTCCAAGAATACTTAAACTGAAAACATGAATGGAATGCAATCTTTAGTTTCGATGAATCCTATCTATAGAAAGGAGCAAGAGGTCTCAAGCAAAGAAACAAGCATAACATTCAATGCAAGAAACACGAACTACTTTTTGAACACAAAAGGTGTTTGACATATGAGTCAAAGAAACTATAGGATACAGGATTCTTTAAAATGAAAGATCAAACATGCTCCACCCACTAACTAGAATGCAATTATTTTTTGGTTTTACTATTCTTTCAAATGCAATGAAATTTTTTAATGCAACTTTTTTTTTTTTCTTTCTTTCAAATGAGATGAAAATAACTAAATGCAAATGAAAAGGATCGCACAACAAAAGAATGAAAATCAAAAAATGCAATCAAGTAGGTCGACAAGCATCAAAAGAACTCAAAATCTAAGGAAGATGAAGAAAACAAGCACCCAAGAAATGAAAAGTTCAATCATGAGAATGTCCTCAACACATAAAACTCAAGCTTTCAATGGTAAAAAAAAAATTCAAATGCCTTGAAAAAGGTTGCAGTAATGACTACTAGAACAGATCTGAGAAAGACCTGTGAGACTGTAAGAAAACACATAAATCAGATCTAGGCTAGATTTGAAGAATGTCCCTTCAAAAACAACTTTTTAGTGGTTGGTCATGTTGGGTTGTTATATTATTTGCAGTGAAAGTTGAGGTGGTTCGACTGACATTCGAAGTCAAAGGTCGAGGTGGTTCGACTGGGTAAAGACGAAGTCAAGGTGGATCGATGCCAAGTCGAAGGTCAAGGTTAGTCGATCGGGTAAATTCGAAGTCAAAGGTTGGATTGGTTCAACATGGTAAAGACATCGACAGCAAGTCAAAGATATCAACCGACAAGAGGTCGACAGGCATGCACATTTCTTGCAGAATTAGAGGTATAGGAATATAACGTTGGTTCTTATATGAGGACTAGATTTAGGGAGATTCTCAAGGATATTACAACCATGAGGAAGAGATCATAGGTATTCATGTTAGTATGGGATATGTTGAGACAGAGTCAATGGAATAAGAGGCAGGTAGGAGCTTGTAACTATGAGAATCCTGCATAGGGAAGTGCAGAGCTATAGAGAAGATAATGAAAATATTATGAAGGATCAGGAAGAGATAATTCAAATTTTGAATATGTTACATAAGAAAGTCAAAAAATACTCTGGCACCAAGTAAGCATCTAGTGTTATAAAATTGATAGAATCTGGATCCCAAAGTAAAAGGATGGTCATGGGAATCACAGGAAATCAAGAAGCATGAGCAGACACCATCATTCACCAAGGAAATCCACTAGAAGAACTCATGCAAGTTAAGGTTTAGGGAGAAGCCCAATTGTGTCTCATGCTCGTAGGCAAAGGAGAGGCATGACGCAGACATATGGCAAGGTAAACTCAGGAAACTCAGGCCACCAACTTTCAATGGTGAGCACAAGAAAGGGGAAGAGGTCAAGGCTTGGATGTTGGAAATGAAGAAATATTTCTGGTTGTATGTTACCCCTCAATGGTAGAAGCTATAATTGCAACCTACCACTTGCAAGGAAATGAATACATGTGGTGGGATCAGCTTAAGAAAGCCAAGCACTTTGATGAGAAAAGGATCTCATGGAGGAAATTCAAAGGATATTTCCAAGAGAAATATTTCTCCGAGCATTATTATGAAAGGAATATGTAAGAGTTCTTTGAACTCAAGTTGGGAAGCATGACTATGGGTGAATATGAGAAGCGGTTATTTGAATTGATGAATTATGTTGACTTCATAAAGGATGAAAATTTCAAAATACGAAGGTTTCTAATTGGGTTACACTCTTTCTATAGTGATAAGATTCAATATGATAACCCCAAGACTTTGGAGGAAGCAAGAAGGAGAGGAAAACATCTTTATGAGAAAAGCAGAGGAAGGCCAATTTTCCAAAAAGCTTGGAATGACAAGATGAAGGGTAAAAATGATCAAAGGAAAAAAGGTTTTGAGCCACCATTTTTCAAGAACAACTTCCAATAAAATTAGCAAGGTCAATCAACCCAAAATGAGCACAAGACTAGAGATTCATTTGGAAAAATCCCAAGGAAATAGCTTGTAGAATGTTGGGGATGTGAGGGAAATCACTTATATAGCGGCTGCCCTCACAAAGGAGAAAGAATGAGGACTCTACACAACATTTAGAAGGCTGAAACAGTGGAAGATATGAGAGGAAACGTGCCAAGGATTTATGCATACTTGGACAACAAGCAAGCAAAATATCAATCCATCGTGATTGAAGTGGAAGGTAAGATTGATAACCAGCCCATAGAAATTTTAATTGATTTTGAAGCTAGTCATAGTTACATAAAATCTAACATTGCTGAAATATTTCACTTGCAAGGGAGTAAGCATAAGAAATATTAGTTAGTTCTAGTAGCCACAAGGGCTAAGATAAAGATCAATGAGTTGGTTAAAGATTTTCCAATAGACATGAATGGACTTAGCACAAAGGTAAATGTGAACATCTTACCCTTGGGTTCATATGATTGTCTAACTGGCATGGATTGGTTGGAAAAACACCATGTTTTCCTAGATTGTTACAACAAGGTGGTCACTTGTATTGATGAAGAAGGGAAGTAAGGAAAGATTCAAGAAATTCCAAGAGTTGTAGTTGTTATATATATTTCAACTATGCAACTAAAAAATAGTTTCAAGAAGGGATGTCAATTTTTTGTAGCCCATATGGAAGAGGCAACTAAAGATAAAGTTGCAAGCATAGAAGACCATCCAGTCTTGAGGGATTTTGAAGATGTTTTTAGGGAGACCCTAGGATTTCCACCAAAGAGAGACACTGATTTCTCTATTGACTTGGTCACAGAAGTTTCCCCAGTGTCCAAGACACCATACAGAATGGGTACACTAGAGTTGAAGGAGTTGCAAATGCAACTTGAAGAGTTTTTAAGGAAGGGGTATATACATCCAAGTGTGTCACCTTGGGGTGCCCCAGTTATTTTTGTGAAGAACAAGGATGGAACCATAAGGCTTTGTATTGATTTTAGATAGTTGAATAAGGTCACAATAAAGAACAAATATCATTTTCCAAGGATTGATGATTTATTCGATCAGTTGAAAGGTGAAAGAATATTTTCCAAGATTCAGTTGAGATCAGGTTATCATCAAGTAAAGATAAAGGAAGAATACATCAACAAGAAAACATTCAGGAAAAGATGAGGGCATTATGAACTCATGGTAGTGCCATTTGGAATATCAAATGCCACAGTTTTTTTCATGTGCATGATGAATGGAGTGTTCAAGGAATACTTGGAAATTTTTGTAATCGTGTTCCTAGATGATATACTCATCTACTCTAAGTCAGAGGAGAAACATGAGAAACATTTAAGAATGGTGCTAAAAGTTTTAAGAGAGCATAAATTGTATGCTCAGCTATATAAGTGCATCGTTTATCCAAATAAGATTCACTACTTGGGGCATATTATTTCTCAGAAAGAAATTATATCTTATGAGAATGAGTGATGGCAGTTCGGTGACTGAGAATTTAAATGCATTTAATACCATTATACACTAGTTATCCTTTGTGGATATTAAAATCACTAAGGAGGAGAAATGTATAAGCCTATTATGTTCTTTTCCAAACTCCTGGGATAGCTTAGTCATGGCTATAGAGAGTAATGCAACCACATTAGCGCTAGAATACTTGGTTACATCTCTATTGTTAGAAGAAATGAAAAGGAAGAACATGGAAGGATCGACCAAACATGCTTTAGTGGTGAGAGGTTGATCGGTTGACAGAGATAAAGGTAAACTCTTCAGTAGAAAGTCTAATTCGAAGGGTAGATCTAAATCCCCGGTTCTATCAATAACAAGATGTTGGAAATGCGGTAAAGTTGGGCATTACATAAAGGACTGCAAGTCAAAGGCGATGGAAGTCAGTACAGGATCCGACGAGAAGTAGTCGACTGAGAGAAAGATGACTCCAGATAAGGGATACAATGTGTACTTGGTGTCGACTAGTACAAAGTTAGATCAATATGTTTGGTTGATTGACTCAGGAGCATCCTATCATATGACACCACATAGAAAATGTTTCTATGAATATGAATGATATGAAGGAGGAGAATTTCTCTTGGGGGATGACTCGACAACCATAATAGTCGGATGGGTAAAAGTTCGACTGATACTATAGGATGGGAGGAGTAAAACCCTTCCAGGTGTGATACACATTCTGGGTTTGGAAAGAAACCTGATATTTTTCAGTAAGATGAGTGATGTTGGTGTGCATACTCTATTTCAGAAGGATTCGTGAAAGATGGTCAGAGGTGTGATGGTATTAATGAAAGGAGTTCAGATTGGAACCATATACAAGTTATTAGGGAGTGTCGACTCAACTGGATGCAATAGAATTGTCGTTCCTGAATTCGAATTGACTTCAACTCGACTCAAGCTGAATCGATGCAAACCTAATCGACAAGTCATCATAAATTAGACCCAACCATGTTATGGAACAAGAGGATGGGACACATTGGATACAAAGGACTTTGCGCTATGCACAATGAAGGCATGGTCGAAGAATTTCCTGAGTGTAATTTAGAAGTTGGATTTTGTGAACATTGTATAAATGGAAAACAAAGTCGAGTGAGGTTCACATATAGAGAGACAAGGGAAAATGGGATTCTAGAGTTGGTTCATAGTGATGTGTTTGTCCCTGTTGCAGTGCCTTCACTTGGTGGATCCCTATATTATGTCTCCTTTAGAGATGATATTTCCAGGAATACATGAATATATTTCCTGAGGAAGAAATCATAGGTTTTCGAGAAATTCAAAGAGTTTAAATCTCTTGTAGAAAACTAGACAGATAAGAAGATTAAGGTGCTGAGAACTGAAAAAGGTGGTGAATTCTATGGAAAATAATTTGATCAGTTCTGCAAGCACTGTGGTATAGCACGCCAAAATACCACACCATATACCCCACAACAAAATGGATTTTTTGAGAGAATGAACAAAATGTTGATGGACAAGGCAAGGAGCATGCTCATTGGTGTTGGGCTCGCACAAGAATTATGGGTGAAGGAAATAGACACTACAAAATATCTATTGAACATCTCTCCTTCATCAGCGCTAGTCGACACGACTTCAAATGAGGTATGGTTGGGTAAGAATCCTTCGATTTCACATCTCAAAGTATTTGGTTGTGATGCATTTGTGCATGTTCCCAAGGAAAAGAGGGGAAAGTTGGACAAGAAGGCAGTCAAATGTATTTTCAATGGATACAAAGAAGGAATGAGAGGATATAAACTTTGGGATCTTGCATCAAGGAAAAAAGTGTACAGTCGAGATGTGGTCTTCAGAGAATTCAAAAGTAATTCCAAGCATAAGCAAATTGTTCAGATCGAGAATAACCCTAAGACGGTGTGGTTTGAACTAAGGAATGAAGAAGATTATTCAGATGAGTCAAATGAATTAGAATAAGAGGTGAAACAATTGACTATGGTTGTAAGGAGGTCAGAAAGAGTAAGAAAATGAGTCAAAAGGTATAGTCCACCTAACTTTTGTTCCACATTTGTGTTAACTTCCACTGATGATGAGCCTAAGTCGGTCGGGGAGGAAATCGACTCAACAAAGGGAAAACTCTAGAACGACGCCATGGTTGAAGAGATGGAATCCTTGCAAAATAATGATACATGGGACTTAGTCAAGTTTCCTAGTGGAAGAAATCTTTCCAGTAGAAAATGGGTATTCAAGAAGAAGATGAATGCAGTAGGTCAAGTCCAGAAATTCAAAGATCAACTGGTAGCGAAAGGATATCCCCAAGTTGAAGGAGTCAACTTCGGTGATATTTTTCCCCTATTGCAAAATTAAATTCCATTAGAGTACTAATGTCTATGGTTGCAGCATTTGATCTGGAAATAGAACAGATGTATTTGAAGACAACATTCCTACATGGGGATCTGGAAGAGGAAATCTACATGAAATAGCCTGAAGGATTTGTAGTAAAGGGTAATAAATATTTGGTGTGTAAACTGAAAATATCCCTTTATTGTCTAAAGAAATCACCAAGGATGTGGTACAAAAATTTTGACACACACATCCTTAGTTTGGGATTTGTGAGAAGCAATTTTAATCACTGCATATATTCCAAAGAAGAAGGTGGGAAGTTCATATACGTATATTTGTATTTCGATGACATGTTGTTGATTGGAAACAGCATGGACGCAATAAAGGAGGTGAAGAAGCAGCTATCCTCCAAGTTCTACATGAAGGATCTCAGTGTAGCTAAATTCATTCTAGAAAGGGATATTAAGAGAGATCGAGAAACTATAAAGCTCTAGTTGAATCAAACGAAGTATATTGAAATAGTTTTGAAATGTTTCAACATGTAGGATTGCAAACCGGTGAAGGTGACAATTCATGTGGGAGTGAGGCTAAATGTTGAACAGTGTCCAAAGACACAGGAAGAAATAGAGGACATGGAATGTGTTCCCTATGAAAGTGTTGTTGGTAGTCTAATGTATGTGATGGTCTGCACTCGACCAGACATTTCCCATGCAGTGGGAGTGTTGAGAAGATACATGTAGACACCTAGGAAGGAGCATTGGACAGGTGTCAAGAGAGTATTTAGGTATTTGTGTGGCACAAAATATTATGCTATATGCTATCAAGGAAAACCTGGATATGGAAGTGAATTAAATGTACATGGATTTTTTGGCGCCGACTAGGCTAGCGATCTGGATCGACGGAGGTCGACCAGTGGATATGTGTTCAAAATGTTTGATGGAGTAATCAGTTGAATGAGTAAGCGACAGGCATTTGTATCCTTGTTAACAACAGAATTATAATACATGGAAACCACTCATGTAAGCAAAGAGGCAGTATGGATGCAAAGGTTGTGCTCAGGAATCAGATTTGAGTAGAGAGCTATGAAGATAAGTTGCAACAGTCAAAGCGCAATCTTTATGGAAAATAACCCAGCTTATCATTCGAAGACTAAAAACATTGATGTACAATACCATTTTGTAAGAGACATGGTGGAAAGCAACAAGATGTTGATGGAGAAAGTAGACACATTGGAAAACATAGCAGACTCATTGACCAAGTCAGTGAGTGTTGTGAAGTTCTCTTGGTGCAGAGAGGCAATGGGAATTATTGCCCTCGGTCTATGAATGAAAGTTCAAAGGTCTCTTGCTTTCAGTAAAGAAGACAACAAGTGGGAGAATATTGGGTTGTTATATCTTTGCAGTGAAAGTCGAGGTGGATCGATTGACAGTCAAATTCGAAGGTCGACGTGGTTCGATCAGGTAAATACAAAGTTGAGGTGGATCGATGGAAAGTCGAAGGATGAGGTTAGTCAACTGAGTAAAGTCGAAGTCAGAGGTCGGTGTGGTTCGACATGGTAAAGACATCGACAGCAAGTCGAAGAGGTCAACCGACAAGAGGTCGATAGGTGGGCCTATGGAAACCGACTGAAGACCGAATAAAGGTTGACCAATAGTCGATGGGTAATACGAATTGGTATTCGATTGTAACAAAATCCCGAGATTCGCGGGATTTGTATCCAATGATCTGCATGTATCTGTAACTGTTTTTGGGTGCCATTTATTTAGTTTTTTGCCTACTGTAAAGCCTATAAAGAGGTGTGTTTTAAGTTA
>ML780979.1:37535-49541 GCA_009831015.1 Picea engelmannii | reverse complement strand
TTGTAGTAAAGGGTAATAAATATTTGGTGTGTAAACTGAAAATATCCCTTTATTGTCTAAAGCAATCACCAAGGATGTGGTACAAAAAGTTTGACACACACATCCTTAGTTTGGGATTTGTGAGAAGCAAAGTTGATCACTGCATATATTCCAAATAAGAAGGTGGGAAGTTCATATACGTATATTTGTATTTTGATGACATGTTGTTGATTGGAAACAGCATGGACACAATAAAGGACGTGAAGAAGTAGCTATCCTCCAAGTTCTACATGAAGGATCTCAGTGTAGCTAAATTCATTCTAGAAAGGGATATTAAGAGAGATCGAGCAACTATAAAGCTCTGGTTGAATCAAATGAAGTATATTGAAATAATTTTGAAATGTTTCAACATGCAGGATTGCAAACTGGTGAAGGTGACAATTCATGTGGGAGTGAGGCTAAATGTTGAACAGTTTCCAAAGACACGGGAAGAAATAGAGGACATGGAACGTGTTCCCTATGAAACTGTTGTTGGTAGTCTAATGTATGTGATGGTCTGCACTCGTCAGACATTTCCCATGCAGTGGGAATGTTGAGAAGATACATGTAGACACCTAGGAAGGAGCATTGAACAGGTGTCAAGAGAGTATTTAGGTATTTGTGTGGCACAAAATATTATGCTATATGCTATCAAGGAAAACCTGGATATGGAAGTGAATTAAATGTACATGGATTTTTCGACGCCGACTGGGCCAGAGATCTAATTGACGGAGGTCGACCAGTGGATATGTGTTCAAAATGTTTGATGAAGTAATCAGTTGAATGAGTAAGCGACAGGTGTTCGTATCCTTGTCAGCAACATAATTAGAATACATGGAAGCCACTCATGTAATCAAAGAGGCAGTATGGATGCAAAGGTTGTGTTCAGGAATCGGATTTGAGCAGAGAGCTATGAAGATAAGTTGCGACAGTCAAAGCACAATCTTTATGGAAAAGAACCCAGCTTATCATTCGAAGACTAAAAACATTGATGTACAATACCATTCTGTAAGAGACATGGTGGAAAGCAAAAAGGTGTAGATGGAGAAAGTAGACACATTGGAAAACATAGCAGACTCGTTGACCAAGTCAGTGAGTGTTGTGAAGTTCTCTTGGTGCAGAGAGGCAATGGGAATTATTGCCCTCGGTCTGTGAATGAAAGTTCAAAGGTCTCTTGGTTTCAGTAAAGAAGACAACAAGTGGGATAATATTGGGTTTTTATATTCTTTGCAGTGAAAGTCGAGGTGGATCGATTGACAGTCAAAGTCGAAGGTCGACATGGTTCGATCAGGTAAATACAAAGTTGAGGTGGATCAATGGAAAGTCAAAGGATGAGGTTAGTCAACTGATTAAAGTCGAAGTCATAGGTTGGTGTGGTTCGACATGGTAAAGACATCGACAGCAAGTCGAAGAGGTCAACCGACAAGAGGTCTACAGGTGGGCCTATGGAAACCGATTGAAGACCAAATAAAGGTTGACCAGTAGTCGATGGGTAATACGAATTGGTATTCGATTGTAACAAAATCCCGAGATTCGCAGGATTTGTATCCAATGATCTGCATGTATCTGTAACTGTTTTTGGGTGCCATTTATTTAGTTTTTTGCCTACTGTAAAGCCTATAAAGAGGTGTGTTTTAATTTAGTAAAGGCTAATAAATAATCTTGAATATTTAGATGATGAATGGATAATTGCCAAGAGTCTGTAATTTAGAGGTTTTTGGTCATGCAGATGTAAGCCGAATTGGCTACAAGGTTGTTGTTGCATAATCAAGAGGCTATGATTTTGATTGTTTCTTAGGTGTGTACCAAGGTTAAACATGTAACCTTTTATTATGAATGAATAAGACAAAAAGGAGAAAAACTCTCAAGGAATGTTGGTTTTCCCGATTTGGATTTCCAGGGTAAAATCTCTATGTATTGTGTGATTGTTGTGTCATTTAATTTCTTGATTAAATATTTCTTCCTCTCTTCTATTAGGTTTAGCATGGAAGTGTGTCTCATTTCCTAACGAGTCCTTCCTTGTCAATTAAGACAAAGCGATCAGTCGCATTGCGTATCAAGAGAGTCTCACAACCAAAATCATTGGTTTCACTGCTCAGTGTGATTTTTAGGTGGTCACGTGTGGTGATGGAACAAATCGCAACCAACAGGGGTGTGTTTTCTCTATGTGCATGGGTAGACTGCGACCATGATCGTATAAGCGTGAAAAAAATATCTAAGGCAGATCTATCAGATTTGGGACTTAACACTTTCAAACAGACTCGGAAAAGACTTATGAGAAGAATGAAAACAAAAAGCAKGGCTTAAAATAGCCAAGGATCTTGAGAATTTGAATTTAAAAATTGAGGAAGAAAAATAAAYAAACAGTGATGACTTCCCSAGYGGAGTCGCYAGTCTGTTGTAGGATAAATGTACACTGCAAGACWTACCTCCCCTAGGCTCTTCCTAGACCTAAGACAGAATAGAGATGCAAGCTATAGATTTTCCTAGATCTAAATCATACATGAAAATATCTAYGAGATATGAGGATGAGAAGCATACTCGATACTTCGATGGTTGTCCCTKCACGTTCCTTGGTCATTCACTCCTTTGAATATGTCCTTCATTTTCACGAACACAGGKCTGCACAAATAGGAAAACAATAAACACCTTTCACGAGATCAAACTTAACATGTATAAAACATAGATATAATAATATATCACAAAGACATGAAAATATTAACTCTCTATGAATATTATGATCACCATATACAATCAATTAGAGGGGAAAATCATGTGCATCTTCTATTAATAAGGAAAAACTCTTACAGCTTACATACAAATAGCTTGATGAAGCTTCTCCCAATTTCCTTTCCCAAGCTCCGTAATCAATCTAACATTACAAGTTTACTCTATCTTTTTTCTCATATGTACATTATTGTTACAAGTAATGCAACCACAAAGGATTAATTGTACAGCACAAATGAATAGTTGATGAAAAGGTCTTGAGGAGGAGAAGAAATCTATCCACCCAGAATTTTGAATTGGCCATTAGAATTTATCAAAAAGTAATAAAGAGATTTTTGTAGCAGTAAATGAATGGAAAATTACAACTTTTGAATGTTGTAACATTTTGCTCAAAACTCAGATTGAGGCATGAGTATAGTCGTTGGAAAGTTTTTTAAGAGAGGAATGCATCTAAGGAATCAAATTTTGATTTGGTGCATTATGTCCTTCATAAATTGGGTCAAATCATCATATTATCATGGTGGGATATCATTATCATCCCTAGAAGCTCTACCAATGAGGTTGTGATATCAGTGCTAAGTCGGGGCTGAGTGAACCTTATTTGGGTGTTGACGCCTAAGTTGAGCGTTGGTCCTCACCATTTGTACAGCTAGTGTGATATGTCTCTCCTAACCCGTATGAGTTAGTGTGATACAACAACCAACTCTTATCCAGCAGGTATCAACTCTTATCCAGCAGGTATTATGAAATGAATGAGCGTTGAACGTTGAGTTCTGGTTTGAAACGGTTCTAGGGTTACCACTTGTAGCAATACTTGCAAGAAAATCCATGGAGAATAGGATTGATAGAACACTGGAAAGAAAATTCATTGAGAATCATGAAATGAAAGTAGGAAATTATTTGTAAACCACACAAAAATTGAGAGGTCATGAAAGGTGCAACGAAAAAATTAGACTGATGAGAAATTAGGGTTTGTGTAACACTGAGATTAGGGTTTTGGGATGAGTAAAAATGACAATGAACAATAGAAAAGAGACAGTCGACTGGAGTTCAATGGTTCTGGTCTTGGGTGGTAGGTGGGTTGACAGATTTCGGTCGAAGAAACCTAATTCTGGGGAAACTAGAGAGAATAAATCAAACTGGAGTGCAGAAGAACTCGCAGGCATGTGAGAGCTATTTTCTGCACCCTAAGGGAAAATAAATGACAGGAAAATCATGGAGTTAGCGCTGGCTATGATACCACTGTCAAACCAGGAGTGGAAAAAATGCATAACTCCATGGGATGATTATTTCATTAACACGAGGCTCAATAAATACAAAAAGATGCAATTGTTGGTCTTCTCCAACATATGACTCTTCCTATCACCTAGGACGCTTCATATGTACAGTATTGTTACAAGTAGAGCAACAACAAAGGATTAAGTGTACAACACAAATTAATAGTCACTGGAAAGGTCTTGAGGAGGATAAGACATCTGGTCTTGAGGAGGATGAGACATCTATCCACCCAGAATTTTGAATTGGGCATTAGAATTTCTCAAAAAGTAATAAAGAGATTTTTGTAGCAGTAAATGAATGGAAAATTACAACTTGTGAATTTTGTAACTTTTTTCTCAAAACTCAGATTGAGGCATGAGTACAGTCATTGGAAATTTGTTTAAGAGAGGAATGCATCTAAGGAATCGAATTTTGATTTGGTGCATTCTCTCCTTCATAAATTGGGATAAATAATAACCTGTATTATAATTAATGAAATATTTTATGCTATGCATGTTTTAACAGTAATTATCGCATGCACATTTCTTGCAGAATTAGAGGTATAGGAATATAACGTCGGTTCTTATATGAGGACTAGAGTTAGGGAGATTCTCAAGGATATTACAACCATGAGGAAGAGATCATAGGTATTCATGTTAGTATGGGATATGTTGAGACAGAGTCAAATGGAAGAAGAGGTAGGTAGGAGCTTGTAACTATGAGAATCCTGCATAGGGAAGTGCAGAGCTATAGAGAAGATAATGAAAATATTACGAAGGATCAAGAAGAGATAATTCAAATTTTGAATATGTTACATAAGAAAGTCAAAAAATACTCTGGCACCAAGTAAGCATCTATTGTTATACAATTGACAGAATCTGGATCCCAAAGTAAAAGGATGGTCATGGGAATCACAGGAAATCAAGAAGCATGAGCAGACACCATCATTCGCCAAGGAAATCCACTAGAAGAGCTCATTCAAGTTAAGGTTTAGGGAGAATCCCAAGTGTGTCTCATGCTCGTAGGAAAAGGAGAGGCATGAGGAAGACATATTGCAAGGTGAACTTAGGAAAATCAAGCCACCAACTTTCAATGGTGAGCACAAGAAAGGGGAAGAGGTCAAGGCTTGGATGTTGGAAATGAAGAAACATTTTTGGTTGTATGTTACCCCTCAATGGTAGAAGCTATAATTGCAACCTACCACTTGCAAGGAAAGGAATACATGTGGTGGGATCAGCTTAAGCAATCCAAGCACTTTGATGACAAAAGGATCTCATGGAGGAAATTCAAAGGATATTTCCAGGAGAAATATTTGTTCGAGAATTATTATGAAAGGAAGATGTAAGAGTTCTTTGAACTCAAGTTGGGAAGCATGACAATGGGTGAATATGAGAAGCGGTTATTTGAATTGTTGAATTATGTTGACTTCATAAAGGATGAAAATTTCAAAATACAAAGGTTTCTAATTGGGTTACACTCTTTCTATAGTGATAGGATTCAATATGATAACCCGAAGACTTTGGAGGAAGCAAGAAGGAGAGAAAAACATCTTTATGAGCAAAGCAGAGGAAGGCCAATTTTCCAAAAAGCTTGGAATGACAAGATGAAGGGTAAAAATGATCAAAGGAAAAAAGGTTTTGAGCCACCCTTTTTCAAGAACAACTTCCAATAAAATTAGAAAGGTCAATCAACCCAAAATGAGCACAAGACTAGAGATTCATTTGGAAAAATCCCAAGGAAACAGCTTGTACAATGTTGGGGATGTGAGGAAAATCACTTATATAGGAGCTGCCCTCACAAAGGAAAAAGAATGAGGACTCTCCACAACATTTAGAAGGCTAAAACAGTGGAAGATATGAGAGGAAACGTGCCAAGGATTTATGCATCCTTGGACAACAAGAAAGCAAAATATTAATCCGTCGTGATTGAAGTGGAAGGTAAGATTGATAACCAACCATAACAAATTTAATTGATTTTTAAGCTAGCCATAGTTACATAAAATCTAACATTGTTGAAATATTTCACTTGCAAGGGAGTAAGCATAAGAAATATTGGTTAGTTCTAGTAGCCACAAGGGCTAAGATAAAGATTAATGAGTTGGTTAAAGATTGTCCAATAGACATGAATGGACTTAGCACAAAGGTAAATGTGAACATCTTACCCTTGGGTTCATATGATTGTCTAATTGGCATGGATTGGTTGGAAAAAAACCATGTTTTCCTATATTGTTACAACAAGGTGGTCACTTGTATTGATGAAGAAGGGAAGCAAGGAAAGATTAAGGAATTCCAAGAGTTGTAGTTGTTATATATATTTCAACTATGCAATTGAAAAATAGTTTCAAGAAGGGATGTCAATTTTTTGTAGCCCATATGGAAGAGGCAGCCAAAGATAAAGTGGCAAGCATAGAAGACCATCCAGTCTTGAGGGATTTTAAAGATGTTTTTAGGGAGGCACTAGGATTTCCACCAAAGAGAGACACTGATTTCTCTATTGACTTGGTCACAGAAGTTTTCCCAGTGTCCAAGACACCATACAGAATGGGTACACTAGAGTTGAAGGAGTTGCAAATGCAACTTGAAGAGTTTTTAAGGAAGGGGTATATACATCCAAGTGTGTCACATTGGGGTGCCTTAGTTCTTTTTTTGAAGAACAAGGATGGAACCATAAGACTATGTATTGATTTTAGATAGTTGAATAAGGTCACAATAAAGAACAAATATCATTTTCGAAGGATTGATGATTTATTCGATAAGTTGAAAGGTGAAACAATTTTTTCCAAGATTCAATTGAGATCAGGTTATCATCAAGTAAAGATAAAGGAAGAATACATCAGCAAGAAAACATTTAGGACAAGATGAGGGAATTATGAATTCATGGTAGTGCCATTTGGACTATCAAATGCCACAGTTGTTTTCATGTGCATGATGAATGGAGTGTTCAAGGAATACTTGGAATTTTTTTTAATCGTGTTCCTAGATGATATACTCATCTACTCTAAGTCAGAGGAGAAACATGAGAAACATTTAAAAATGGTGCTAAAACTTTTAAGAGAGCATAAATTGTATGCTAAGCTATATAAGTGCATCTTTTATCAAAATAAGATTCACTACTTGGGGCATATTATTTCAGCAGATGGGTTAGCTACCCTGCAGGAGTTACCTCCCTTAGGATCGTCCATACCTAAGACATAATAGAGATGAAAGTTGTAGATTTTCCTATATCTAAATCATACATGAAAATATCTACGAGATAAGAGGATGAGAATCATACCCGATACTTGAATGGTTGTCCCTACATGCTCCTTGGTCATTCACTCCTTTGAAGATATCCTTCACTTTCACGAACATAGGTTTGCACAAATAGGAAAGCAACAAACACCTTTCACGTGATCAAACGTAACATGTATAAAACATAGATCTAATAATATATCACAAAGACATGAAAATATTAACTCTTTATGAAGATTATGATCACCATATACAATAAATTAGAGGGGGAAATCATGTGCATATTCTATTAATAAGGAAAAAATATTACAGCTTACATACAAATGGCTTGATGAAGCTTCTTATAACTTCCTTTCCAAAGCTCTGTAATCAATCTAACATTAGAATTTTACTCTATATTTTTCCTCCCCCTTTTCCCATTACAGACCATCAATATATAGGATGAAATAAATGAGATGGTGGATAACTCTTAGACACTCAAAATAAAAATCTTCTCGAGGTCAAATTACAAGAAATATGAGCTTGATCCCATCTCATTATAATCATTCCTAAATTAAGAGTAACAAACCCGGTCATGCCCTGCATTCTTGCAAGGTGTGACCGATTTCCTTTTGCAAAAGGACAAGGAGTGACCATCAGTTTTGGTCACAGATAGTAAAGGGACAATCTGGGATTGGGGAAAAAGGTGATGTATACTCAAGGGAAAAATGGCATAATTCAATGTCTTAGACTACTAACCTCTTGATGATTCTCATCAAGTGATCAGGTGGAAAATAATTGTATAACAGATTCCCCCTAAAGTGTGAGGTCATAAGAGGTGTTTGGCGGTCGAAATACTTTATGAATAAAAAGTTATGGATCTTCAGGTGAAGGAAAATGGGAAGAATCTAGCATCATCCCCGCATGATAATAACATCCATGTGGCGGGCATACCCATGCTCGGTAATAGAAACTAAGCATAGCCGCAAAAAAAGTACATTGCGGATCCATGCATGACACAACTGACTAGATCATGGAAACGAAAGAATACACTAGGGATCCATGTCACAAGTGAAGACATATCCATGACCAAAAAAAAATGTGGATCTATGTGACAGTATAGAAATCAATGAGATGACTCGATGCCTGAGTGATCTCTAAAGAACTCATGAATAACTCCATCGCAACTTGGGAGTGGATGTCGTAAATAATTGATACGATCCCAACCCAAGGTCTTCGTCTCAAACCACGAAGGAGGGCCTTGATGTATCCCCCATCAATCGACACAAAACAGACAAAGGTAGATGGTGTAAAAACTAGAGCATAACCGACTCAGGGATGGCTAGGATAAATAGGTTGAAATATTGAAAATGGTCGACGCAGGTGAACTTCCCTTGAACAAAAAATCACAATAAATAACTTGAATTGGCAGCATTGACTTGATAATGACCAAAACACTCGCCAGGAGAGACTAGAAGAATGAGAAGTCAACGGAGTATAAAACTCAGCGAGATGGTAATGATTCATAGGAAATGGATAACCCAACTATGGTACATAAATTTAAAACAGGTGTGTTGTTCAAGGGTGATTGGGTGGACGACTGCCATTTGCAAAGATGACTACATTGAAGACCACTCAAATTTTTCCCTACAATGAATGGTGAGTACCTCCTTGTTCTTTTTACAAGATTGAATAGGATAATAGATGCTTGGCATAGATCATCGTCAATGAGTCCCTCATCATATGTTTAATGAACCTGACGAAGGAGGGGTTCCATCCCATATGGGTCCTTCAATGTATAATTTTATGAGCTCAAATAAGGTAAGCTCGATGGTCTTTTCATGTTTAGAGAGTCTAAAAATATATTAAAGAAGACTCAAAGGGTGTTCTTTTTCGTAATTTTAGTTCCCAAAGGCCGAAAAAGTGTATAAAACAATACAAGGGAGAACTCTTCTGGACGAGGTTGAATAGAGTATTATTTTTTCATAATTAGTCCATATGGTCCGAAAGAGGGTTAAACTTACACCAAATAGATGCCATTTCAAATTCTTTTAATGATTGTAAAAGGAAACAAGCTTGCTCGACAATATTTTCATATTTAGAGAATCTGAAAAGAGCTTAAAGGAGACTCCAAAGTGTTCCTTTTTCGAGTAGTTTTTACGAGCCCAGAAAAGTGATAAAAGTATACACAGTAACTTATTCTCATGTATTTATGAGCACGAGAAAGAAAAAATATGAATCTCATGGTTATTTGTTTCATTTTTAAACGAGCTTGAAACAGAGAATGAAACCATGCTCGAAGTGCCTGCTTCATTTTTACATGACCTTGAAACAGAGGATGAAACTATGCTAGGGTTGGTTTCATTTTTACGCGAGCTTGAAACTAGAAAATAAATTATGCTCAGAGTGTTTGTTTCATTTTTACATGAGCTTGAAACAGAGAATGAAACTATGCTCGGGATTGGTTTCATTTTTAAACGAGCTTGAAATAGAGAATAAAAATGTGCTCGGGGTTGGTTTCATTTTTTAATGATCTTGAAACTAGAAATGAACTATGCTCGGGATGTCTGCTTCATTTTTACATGATCTTGAAACAGAGGATGAAACTTTTCTCGGAATGATACCCATTTACGGGTTTCTTCCCGATGTGATATACATAGGTTGGTATTGTGGGTGATACCCATTGATGGTTTCTTTCCCAACATGATGTCCATAGGTTGGTACTTTTCCCCCAGCATGATTGGCAAAAGTTAGGGGCTTAACTCCAGCTTGATGTCGAGAGGCTAGAAACATGCCCCTCAAGCTTCGTTTCATCCATCGACTCTTCTTCTACACTTGATTAGTCTCTTGGATACTAATCGGAATAGGTTCACCAGAGAAGGAGGAAGAAAGAGAATCAACTGGCACAAGCAGAGGAAATGAAGTTTCAAGTATTAGATCTAGCGGAAGACTCGACTAAATTAGAGGGGGGTCTGTTTCATTTTTTAACGAGCTTGAGACTGAAAATGAACTATTCTCATAGTTATCTGTTTCATTTTTTAACGAGCTTGACACAGAATGAGAACTATGTTCATGAACCTTGACCATGGCTTCCAAGAGGTCTTCATCAGAGGGAAGAATAATGTTCTAGAAGAAACAGATGTCAAGAGACTCACTCTAATCAACAGGGGGAAGAACAAGCTCCAATGTCCCTAGCAAAGGAGTTACCATGTCAACTGTCGGAACTAAATCCAAAGAAGATGAGCATACAGCGAGAGGCTCCTTCTCATTAGAAATTGAAGGCATGGGAGATAATGCCACATAATTGACCTGTGGCGGGGTAGAAACCACTTGAATGTGAGGAACATTCATGGAATTCAGATGGTTAGCAGTCATACAATGATCAGGACCAATAAACAAAAATTGATCGATGGTCACTATGCTCCCATCATGGGGAAAACGCATCACTCTAAAGAGTGTGGACACTACAACTTCCATAGTATAGACATAGTCCCACCCAAGGAGAAGATTAAAATCCAAGGTGCCTTGTAATACCATGACATCAATACAGACAATTTTTTCTCCTAAGGTGATGGGAAGCTAAGGAAGGATCCCTAAAGGTTCACTAAGTCTTCTATTAAAATCCAGTAGATTATTAGTGGCTGACACAAGCTCAGGATAACCTAAAGCTTTCCAAGCAGTTGAGGATAAAATACTAACATAGGCCCCTTCATCTATGATAGTGTGATATATGTACTTATCAACAACTTTCACAATTATCTGGGAATGGATACTTGAAGGAGGACAAGGCTCTGCTAAACTATTCCAATCAAAGGAAATGACCTTGGTACTTGTAGGGGGTTCCGTTGAAATGGACGGGATGTCCCCTTTTCTAGAACACTCTTAACTGACAAAGAAAATATCAGTGGTATTCAAGTCACTCTCTGAGGGAAGAGTGGGGTCAATTGAAGATCGAATTGTATTGACCACTTCATCAACCATAGGTTGGGTAGGTTAGGACTCTTGGGAAACAACATTATCTTCCAACAATTGTGAAGCCTCCTCTATATGAGGGCAATGGTAAGTGTGATGATTTTCATTGCATAAATTACAAGGAAACTTGAATTTATCATTGGTCGACGAACCGTCACTAGAATGGCCTGCAAAGGTTGGTGAAACAGGTTGTTGGAAACCTTGAGACCACACTTCTAAAACCTTTGGAATACCAGGGCAATGGTTAAGAAGGTGATCACCCTTACAAAGACTGCAAGGGAACTTGGGTTTGTGACATATGTTCTTAGGCTTATCAACATTATCAACACTCCCAGCATGATTAACAATGGTTGGTTGATTTCCCCTTTGCTTATTTTTCCTCTCCTTGTTCTTCCTTTTCTTCTCCTTCTTAGCCTCTTGGTTACTAGCATCACAATTTTCACCAGGCATGGACGAAAAAAGGGAAGAATACACAACAGGTAAAGAAGGAAAACGGTCAACAGGAGGTTGATGTTCTTGAGGTGGAGGGATTGCATTTAAGGCAGCAGGAGCATTTGGCATCACTGTAGTCGAAAACAACCATACCGGTAACCCTATAGTGAATCTGGGAAGACTCAATGTAGAAATGTAAGGAGGACCAATATTTCCAAAACAGGGAAAGGGATGAGGATCCCCATGCAAAGGGGTTCCTTGATTGGTAGGATCTGGAACTGTTTCCATAGACACAGACTCAACCTAAGGTTTTCTAAATCAAAGAGAACACACTACCAAAGCCCCTATAGGATAAGAGCAAGCAAACAATTCTCTTGTAACAGAGAAAAAG
>ML780979.1:26635-36679 GCA_009831015.1 Picea engelmannii | reverse complement strand
TAAGAAAGATGAAGGAAATAAGCACCCAAGAAATGAAAAGTTCAATCACGAGAATGTCCTCAACAAATAAAACTCAAGCTTTTAATGGTAAAAAAAAAATTCAAATGACTTGAAAAAGGTTGCAAAAATGACTACTAGAACAGATTTGAGAAAGACCTGTGAGACTATATGAAACCTGATGCAGGTGAGATGCGACCACACCCCCGTCGCGCTCCTGCACACAGGATCGATCTCATTCACTTATTCATGAGTTGGATTAGCTCTTCTGATTCCCTGCTGGAATCTTTGTTGAAAAACCCTATCCACAGGTCCTTTCTTCACCCGCACGGACTTCTGTACATGACCGTGCTCTTTCCCTGATCTTAATTTCAGGTTTTGGGGTTTCGCGTTCCCCGTCGTCAAGAGTTCTTTTCCTCTTGGATCCCCAATCTCCGATGCTCTCCTTTTGGCCTTAGCCCCTCCTGGCTATGCCCTGGTCCATGTGACCATTTTCCATAAGACCGCAGCCTTATATTTCTTCTCCCAGGGTTTCAAACTTTCAAGTGCCAAAATGCACTTGCCCTCAGGATCCACGATCCACTGAATCTAGACGTGCTCTTTACGCACTAGCTCTCCTGGCTAGACTCCTGGCCCATATGATCGTTATCCCCATGACCGCAGTCTTGTCTCCCATCGGGGTTTCGAACATCGCAATGTCGAAATGCATAAACATTTTGTCCTCAGAATCCCCGATATCCCGATATGATGTCAGCTTCCGCTAGTCCCCTGGGCTAGACCTTTTGGTCCATACGACCTCCCTCTATATGACCGGAGTCATACCACCTATCGGGGCTTCAGGGTTTCAAATGTTGAAAAATATTTTCCCATGGGATTGTCGATCCCTCGAATCCTGATTCTCCGATATGCTGACAGCTGGCCCCCACGATGGCTCCTTCCTCCTTGTCGGGGTTTCGGACTTTGTGATTCTGAAATGCCCAAACCTCTTGTCACCAGGATTCTCGATATCCGGATGACCAAAATGCCGATAGACGACTTCCTATCGGGACTTTCCTCGATGGCTCCGATTTCTGTCGCGCATCCTCCTCTGATGGACGGTCCTGATTAACTCTCGGGATTTCACGACTTCTGATGTCCTGGACGCCTTGTCCCTAGGACTCGCAAAATGCCGAACTCCGATGCACCAAAGTACCGACGGGCGCTCGATCTCCGCCACGCGTCTCCACTATCGGACGGCTCAGATCAGTTCTCGCTATTTCGAGACTTGAAGTGTCTCGACTTTCTCGACCTCGAGAACTTCGATTTCCTGAGTGTTGATATACCGAAGTCTAGTGTCCGGATCTCCAAAATGGACGATCGCGTGACACGTGTCCTCCCTCCGACGGATGGCTGTGATTCCTTTGATGTTTCAGGACTTGAGATGTCCCGGCTTTCTTGACCTCGGGACTTTCGATATCCCGAGTGCTGATATCCCGATAAGCCAACTCTTTCGGGACTTCCACCTTGGCTTTTCCCGATGGTTTAACCACTGTGTAACTCACGACAGATCTAACAGTTGTCGGGTTCTTCACTCTAGATCTGACGGCTCAGATCACCTCTTCCTCCTGTGCACCCTCTGGACGTGAATACCTTCCAATGGTCCAGATCTCCTCGGCCGATCCAACGGCTGTTGTTGCTCCTCCTGAGCTTCTGCACACTTTCTTCCTGCACTTGGAAGAATTTCAAAAGCCAAAGGCCTCAACCTTTTCTCCCTTTCTCTTCTGTGAACTCCTTTATCTTGAGCTTCCCCACGTGTATGAAAACATTTTTCCTCTTGATCTTTGCTTCTAAATCCTCAAAGGAGTCTTTGACTTCTGCCCTTTGTAGAGTCTTTACGCACACACAGTGCTATCTCTCCTGAGCTTCTCAAACACTTAGACCCCTAAGGGATTTTATCTTTCTTCCCTTCTCCCTCAGATGGAGAATGTTGGGATGCCCTCCTGGCTATCCTCTGCCTCAAGCAACCTCTTGCTGAGTGCTTCTGGGTATTCAGTAACCCCGCGAAGATCCCTCAGTGGACTCTTCTTCAAATTACAGAACTCAAAATAGTTCTCTTCTCCTGTTCCGTCTGCACAATGTCTCTATGCCCTCCTGGAAGAGTGTCTTCTTCCATAACTTCCAACAGTTCTGTCCTCCTGTGCACCTATGCACCCGCTCAATGCCCACCTGGCAGAGCTCTCAAAATCTTCAATGATTCTGTTTCTTCTTGAACTCACAGCAGAGTTCCATCTTTGTGCACCCCTTTCACTGGCTCAATGCCCACCTGGCAGAGCTTCACAGAATCCTCAGTGATTCTGGCTTTTGTCTGAACTCACAACAGAGTTCCTCCAACTGCACCTTGTGCATGTTCTCAATGCCCACTTGGCAGAGCTTCACAAAACTCACAGCTAAGTTCTGTCTGCAATTGTGTCTCTCATACACAGCCTTGCCTCCAAGGTGTTCAGCAACCTTGAGGTCTTCTCCTGAGTTGTTGATTCCAGTTCTTGTGCCACAGCACGTCTTTGTCTGAACCCGCAGTGTTCAGAAATGCATCCTCTGTGCACGGCTATCAGAACCCACAGTGTTTTGTCACACCCTCCTTGTGTGAAGCCTCAAAGACCTTCACCTGAAATCAAACACACTCCTGCAAATGCATGATAACAGCATACATTCATAGCATAAAAGAACACTCACAGACATTCACATAACACAGAATTCATGCAGGAAAAACTGCTTCTGTTTATATTAAAAATGGCAAACGCATGTAATTACAAGGTGTTCTCGAGCTCTCTCTGGCTCTTCTCAGACTTCTACTCATCTAACCTTACTAAGAGATACAAACGATCTTTTTACATGAGGGGGCTCTTCGAGCGCTTCCCTCCAACCTACCTACCCTATTCAATTACATTGAATGGGTTTTCTAGTCCAGCATCTGGATCTAGATCTCAGCCTTACAAACATTAAAGGCCAATCTACCTAATGCCTACACAAAGGCACGGCTTCCCATCTCAACAGCTTAAACATTAAATTACATTCAATTACAAATTAAAAGATGAGGGTTGCGCCTCTCTTCATATTGAATGCACGTGCTTGACGTGGCTGGATGGATGGTTGGCTGATGTGGAGAGATGTTCCTGCATCAAACTCCTCAGCTGAAAAATTCATGAGCTCCTGCTCATGAGCTTCCCCTCTCTGATGTTGAAATCCTCTTGGATCCCAAATCATCCTTTGGAGTGGTTCATCCGCTCCATTCTGCTACTGTTGCTGCTTCTGCGTTGCTGCTACTGTTGCTTCCCTTCTGCTCAGCCTCTCCTTGCTGGAAGTCTCTGCTGAACCCAACCTCAGCCTTCTGATCTCTTCTATCACCTCGTCCAGCTGCTCTAGTGGTTGTCTCTGTTCATGCAGTCTCCTTAGCTGCAAAATTTTTTTGCACATGAGCAGATCATCATGATCTCCCATGCCTCCTTCATCAGTCTCCAACTTTACCTGTTGGATGTGCACGCTCTGCACTTTCACCCTCTCTTCCAGGGCTTCAATATGTTCCCACAGATCAGCAAAGCAAATGTTGTATGCTTCTTCTTCTTCTGCTGCAAACTCCCATGTTGCAGTCTCTTCAGCTTCTTGGCTGAAAATGTTGAGCCATTCCTCGGAATGCTCATCTTCTCCTTCTACTTATTTTGTTGTCAGCTTCAGTGCTACAGCTTCTTCAGCTTCTTGGCTGAAAGTAATGAGCCATTCCCCATAATGCTCATTTTCCCCTTCGTCTGCTTCTGCTTGGGCAGTTTCAAACACCTGCTCTAATTCCTCTTTTTCCCTGACAGTCACAGCTGATTGTTCTGTTGTTGTTGCTGCACCATCTGCAACACAGACTTCTGCCTCCTCCTGGGAAAATGGTAGGAATATCTTAATTCCCCCAATCATCAGAAGATCCCCTAGATCCTCCTCCTCTATCAGCTACACATGCTGATCTAAATCCATATTTGAGCTCACCTACTCTATCAGCTCCTCAGGCTGATTCCAACTCATCTGCTCATCCCTGCCCACCTGGCAATATGGAATGTCTCTATTTCCCTCCTGACAGTCCACGGAATCAACTGATTCCATCTATGTTCATTTTCCCACCTGGCAAACTGGAAACCGTCCGCTACCTTCCTGGCAGTCTTCGAGATCCCGCAGCGACCTCAATTCATTGCCCAACTGGCAATGTGAAATTCCTTGGTTGTCCTCCTGACAGTCCGTGAGATCCCGTAGTGATCTCAATTCATTTCCCACCTAGCAAACTGGAATTTCTTCTCTACCCTCCTGGCAGTGCTTGAGATCTTCAATTGATCCCATTTCATTCTCCTCACCGAGAAATTTTCCAGTCTCTGGTTCACATACATGAACCATCTTCTTATCCTGTCGCATATACAGTTCGAGATTTTCTATTTCTTTCTTTATATCAGCGAGCTCTTTATCCATTTCTGTAAGCTTTTCTGCCTTGCTCTTCTTTCCAGCATACTTATCGCCCTCAGTAGCCATCTTGTTGTCTCTGTCTGCCTTCCTGGCAAACTTGCTGCTGCCACTCTGCACCAAGAGTGTTACCAGCTTCATCCTCCTACAGTCTCCCTGACTTCCTTCTTGATTGTTGCCTACCTGCAACCAATCATCACAGAGTCTCCAGCACTCTGTCTTCTGTTGTCTTCTCGCTTCACCTGAAATATACAAGTGAAGTTCCCATTCTGATACCACTTGACGTGTATCAGAGTGCTCTTTATCTCCTCGCCTCCCTTGCCTGAAATATACAGACAAGAATCACGCTCTGATACCACTTGATGTAGTACAGACACGACCACACCCCCGTCGCGCTCCTGCACACAGGATTGATCTCATTCACTCATTCATGAGCCGGATTATCTCTTCTGATTCCCTGCTGGAATCTCTGTTGAAAAACCCGATCCACAGGTCCTTTCTTCACTCGCACGGCCTTATGCACATGACCGCTCTCTTTCCCTGATCTTAATTTCAGGTTTCAGGGTTTCGCGTTCCCCATCGTCAAGAGTTCCTGTCCTCTTGGATCCCCGATCTCCGATGCGCTCCTTTTGGCCTTAGCCCCTCCTGGCTATGCCCTGGTCCATGTGACCATTTTCCATAAGACCGCAGCCTTATATTTCTTCTCCCAGGGTTTCGGACTTTCAAGTGCCAAAATGCACTTGTCCTCAGGATCCGCGATCCGCCGAATCCCGACGTGCTCTTTACGCACTAGCTCTCCTGGATAGACTCCTGGCCCATATGATTGTTATCCCCCTGACCGCAGTCTTGTCTCCCATCGGGGTTTCGAACATCGCAATGTCGAAATGCATAAACATTTTGTCCTCAGAATCTCCGATATCCCGATATGACATCAGCTTCCACTAGTCCCCTGGGCTAGACCTTTTGGTCCATACGATCTCCCTCTATATGACCGCAGTCATACCACCTATCGAGGCTTCGGGGTTTCAAATGTTGAAAAACATTTGCCCATGGGATTGTCGATCCCTCGAATCCCGATTCTCCGATATGCTGACAGCTGGCCCCCACGATGGCTCCTTCCTCCTTGTCGGGGTTTCGGACTTTGCGATTCCGAAATGCCCAAACCTCTTGTCACCAGGATTCCTGATATCTCGATGACCAAAATGTTGATAGATGACTTCCTGTCGGGACTTTCCTCGATGGCTTTGATTTCTGTCGTGCGTCCTCCTCTGATGGACGGTCCTAATTAACTCTCGAGATTTCATGACTTCTGATGTCCTAGACGCCTCGTCCCTAGGACTTGCGAAATGCCGAACTCCGATGCGCCAAAGTACCGACGGGCGCTCGATCTCCACCACGCGTCTCCACTATCGGACGGCTCAGATCGGTTCTCGCTATTTCGAGACTTGAAGTGTCTCTACTTTCTCGACCTCAAGAACTCTGATTTCCCGAGTGTCGATATACCGAAGTCTAGTGTCCAGATCTCCGGAATGGACGATCGCGTGACACGCGTCCTCCCTCCGACGGACGGCTATGATTCCTTCGTTGTTTCAGGACTTGAGATGTCCTGGCTTTCTCGACCTCAGGACTTCCGATATCCTGAGTGTCGATATCCCGATAAGCCAACTCTTTCGGGACTTCCACCTTTGCTTTTCCCGATGGTTTAACCACCGTGTAACTCACGACAGATCTGATGGCTATCGGGTTCTTCACTCTAGATCTGACGTCTCAGATCACCTCTTCCTCCTGTGCACCCTCTGGACGTGAATACCTTCCAACGGTCCAGATCTCCTCGGCCGATCCGGCGGCTGTCGTTGCTCCTCCTGAGCTTCTGTGCACTTTCTTCCTGCACTTGGAAGAATTTCAAAAGCCAAAGGCCTCAACCTTTGCTCCCTTTCTCTTCTGTGAACTCCTTTATCTTGAGCTTCACCGCGCGTATGAAAATGTTGTTCCTCCTGATCTTTGCTTCTGAATCCTCAAAGGAGTCTTTGACTTCTGCCCTCTGTAGAGTCTTTACACACACAAAGTGCTATCTCTCCTGAGCTTCTCAAACACTCGGACCCCTAAGGGATTTTATCTTTCTTCCCTTCTCCCTCAAATGGAGAATGTTGGGATGCCCTCCTGGCTATCCTCTACCTCAAGCAACCTCTTGCTGAGTGCTTCTAGGTATTCAGTAACCCCGCGAAGATCCCTTAGTGGACTCTTCTTCAAATTACAGAACTCAAAAGAGTTCTCTTCTCCTGTGTCATCTGCACAATGTCTTTATGCCCTCCTGGCAGAGTGTCTTCTTCCAGAACTTCTAGCAGTTCTTTCCTCCTGTGCACCTATGCACCCGCTCAATGCCCACCTGGCAGAGCTCTCAGAATCTTCAGTGATTCTGTTTCTTCTTGAACTCACAGCAAAGTTCCATCTTTGTGCACCCCTTGCACTGGCTCAATGCCCACCTGGCAGAGCTTCACAGAATCCTCAGTGATTCTGGCTTCTGTCTGAACTCACAACAGAGTTCCTCCAACTGCACCTTGTGCCTGTGCTCAATGCCCACTTGGCAGAGCTTCACAGAACTCACAGCTAAGTTATGTCTGCAACTGTGTCTCTCATACACAGCCTTGCCTCCAAGGTGTTTAGCAACCTTGAGGTATTCTCCTGAGTTGTTGATTCCAGTTCTTGTGTCGCAGCACGTCTTTTTCTGAACCCGCAGTGTTCAGAAATGCATCCTCTGTGCACGGCTATCAGAACTCGCAGTGTTCTGTCACACCCTCTTGGTGTGAAGCCTCAAAGACCTTCACCTGAAATCAAACACACTCCTGCAAATGCATGATAACAGCATACATTCATAGCATAAAAGAACACTCACAAACATTCACATAACACAGAATTCATGCAGGAAAAACTGCTTATGTTTATATTAAAAATGGAAAACGCATGTAATTACAAGGTGTTCTCGAGCTCTCTCTGGCTCTTCTCAGACTTCTACTCATCTAACCTTACTAAGAGATACAATCGATATTTTTACATGAGGGGGCTCTTCGAGCGCTTCCCTCCAACCTACCTACCCTATTCAATTACATTGAATGGGTTGTCTAGTCCAGCATCTGGATCTAGATCTCATCCTTACAAACATTAAAGGTCGATCTCCCTAATGCCTACACAAAGGCATGGCTTCCCAGCTCAACATCTTAAACATTCAATTACATTCAATTACAAATTAAAATATGAGGGCTGCACCTCTCTTCATCTTGAATGCACGTGCTTGACGTGGCTGGCTAGCTGACGTGGAGAGATGCTTCTGCATCGAAAACACATAAATCAGATCTAGGCTAGATTTGAAGGATGTCCCCTCAAAAACATCTTTTTAGTGGTTGGTCGTGTTGGGTTGTTATATTATTTGCAGTGAAAGTTGAGGTGGATCGACTGACAGTCGAAGTCAAAGGTCGAGGTGGTTTGACCGGGTAAAGACGAAGTCGAGGTGGATCGATACCAAGTCGAAGGTCAAGGTTAGTCGATCGGGTAAATTTGAAGTCAAAGGTTGGAGTGGTTCGACATGGTAAAGATATCGACAGCAAGTCAAAGAGATCAATCGACAAGAGGTCGACAGGCATGCATGAGTAAGTGACAGGCGTTCGTAGCCTTGTCAACAACAAAATTAGAATACATGGAAGCCACTCATGTAAGCAAAGAGGTAGTATGGATGCAAAGGTTGTGTTCAAGAATCAGATTTGAGAAGAGAGCTATGAAGATAAGTTGTGACAGTCAAAGCACAATATTTCTCGAAAAGAACCCAGCTTATCATTCGAAGACTAAGAACATTGATGTCGAATACCATTTTGTAAGAGACATGGTGGAAAGAAACAAGGTGTTGATGGAGAAAGTAGACACATTGGAAAACATAGCAGACTCGTTGACCAAGTTAGTGAGTGTTGTGAAGTTCTCTTGTTGCAGAGAGGCAATGGGAATTATTGCCCTGGGTCTCTGAATGAAAGTTCAAAGGTCTCTTGGTTTCAGTAAAGAAGACAACAAGTGGGAGAATTTTGGGTTGTTATATTCTTTGCAGTGAAAGTCGAGGTGGATCAACTGACAGTTGAATTGAAGGTCGACGTGGTTCGATCGGGTAAATACAAAGTTGAGGTGGATCGACACAAAGTCGAAGGATGAGGTTAGTCAATTGAGTAAAGTCGAAGTCAGAGGTCAGGGTGGTTCGACATGGTAAATACATTGACAGCAAGTTGAAGAGGTCGACAGGTGGGCCTATGGAAACCGACTGAAGACCGAATAAAGGTTGACCAGTAGTCGATGGGTAATATGACTTGGTAGTCGATTGTAACAGAATCCCGAGATTCACAGGATTTGTATCCAATGATCTGCATGTATCTGTAACTATTTTTGGGTGCCATTTATTTAGGTTTTTGCCTATTGTAAATCCTATAAAGAGGTGTATTTTAAGTTAGTAAAGGCTAATAAATAATCTTTAATATTTAGATGATGAATGGATAATCGCCAAGAGTCTGTAATTTAGAGGTTTTTGGTCATGTAGATGTAAGCCAAATTGGCTACAGGGTTGTTATTGCGCAATCAAGAGGATATGATGTCGATTGTGTCTTAGGTGTGTACCAAGGTTAAACATGTAACCTTTTATTCTGAATGAATAAGACAACAAGGAGCAAAACACTCAAGGAATGTTGGTTTTCCCGATTTGGATTTCCAGGGTAAAATCTCTATGTATTGTGTGATTGTTGTGTCATTTAATTTCTTGATTAAATATTTCTTCATCTCTTCTATTAGGTTTAGCATGGAAGTGTGTATCATTTCCTAACAAGTCGTTCCTTGTCAATTAAGACAAAGCGATCGGTTGCACTGTGTATCGAGAGAGACTCACGACCAAAATCATTGGTTGTACTGCTCAGTGTGATTTTTAGGTGGTCACGTGCGGTGATGGCACAACTCGCAACCAACAGGGGTGTGTTTTCTCTGTGTGCATGGGTAGATCGCGACCGCGATCGTATAAGTGTGAAAAAAAATATCTAAGGAAGATCTATCAGATCTGGGACTGAACACTTTCAAACAGACTCGGAAAGGACTTATGAGTAGAATGAAAACAAAAAGCAATGCTTAAAATAGCCAAGGATCTTGAGAATCTGAATTTAAAAATTGAGGAAGAAAAATAAATAAATAGTGATGACTTCCCCAGCGGAATCGCCAGTCTTTTGTAGGATAAATGTACACTGCAAGAGTTACCTCCCTTAGGCTCTTCCTAGACCTAAGACAGAATAGAGATGCAAGCTATAGATTTTCCTAGATCTAAATCATACATGAAAATATCTACAAGATAAGAGGATGAGAAGCATACTTGATACTTCGATGGTTGTCCCTGCATATTCCTTGTTCATTCACTCCTTTGAATATATCCTTCACTTTCACGAACACAGATCTGCACAAATAGGAAAACAATAAACACCTTTCACGAGATCAAACTTAACATGTATAAAACATAGATATAATAATATATCACAAAGACATGAAAATATTAACTCTCTATGAATA
>ML780978.1:473537-486107 GCA_009831015.1 Picea engelmannii | reverse complement strand
GTTTTGGTGGAGCAGTAGTCGGAACTACCTCTGGTATCCTGTAGAGTTGACCTCCCAGAGCAATAATGAAAATACAGGGTCTAGACTCATATACATCATGACATTTCCACATATATGGTTGGCCCAAAACAACATCACAGACATCAAGAGGGGAAACATCACACACTACCTCATCCTTGAAGGGATGGATGGCATAGGACATGCGACGTTGTTGGCTGATGCGAAGATATCGTCCCTGGTGAAGCCACTCGATGTTGTATGGCTATGAGTGTGGTGTTGTCGACAACCCCAACTGTTTGATAAACTTAGCTGAGATGAGGTTCTTATGGTTGTCATTATCAACAATGAAATGTAATGGGGTCCCCTTCACCCACATCTGTTAATGGAAGAGGCGCTCCCCCTCTTCAGGATCTATTGGTTCTTCTAGATGAATTGTTGTGGTCGCAACAGTAGAAGTGGGGTATGCATAATTAAAAACTTGATTCAATAAATCTAGGTGGCCTAGAAAACATTAAAATGATTAGACCTTGTTGGATTAAATTAATTAATTAAACAATAAATTAATTAATTATAAAGCCAATAAAATTCTAAGCCTAAGTCTAAGACTAAATTTAATTAAGGGACTAAATGAATTATGAAAGGAGTTAAAATATTGGAGAATAATCAAACTCTAGTAAAAAGGGGAATAAAATCTAAAGATTGGATCAAATGCACATCTGTGCATCAAAATAATAAAAGAGATTTTTAAAATAGAAAGAAATAAAATATGAGAGAATAGGTGTACACATATAACAATATCCAGAGTTAAGCTACCACTAGTCTAACTATAAGAAGACTCCTAAGCCAACTCTAACTAAGATCTAATTAGGAGACACTCATTAAATGAGAATTTGGGGAACAAAGGGACAACTAAGAGCGAAAATAGGAACACATTGGGGAATGTGAGGGAAATTTTCTTTTTAAATAAAATAAAAATGCTAATTACTTGTGAAACTTGGGGAGAGTGTGGCAAGTGTGAGGTGAATAATCATAATTAATTTAGTCTAAAAAGTTAATTATTTGTGCATGAGGATGTGTCAGTGAGGAAATTTCCATAAAACAAATGGTGTATAAGGTAAAGGGGGTCACTTATTCTTGGTATAGTTATGTTTCCAAAATGGTTTTGACTTTGTTTTACGTGTGACAGTTGGGATACCAAGTGTGTAGAAAGAGTGGAAGATCTACTTTGTGAGGCAAGCCTTCGAGAAATTGTTGTTGGTTTATTATGTGTGGCCCCTTTGTGGCTCGTGGGGCTAAGGGGGAAGAAGAGTAACCCTAGCATTGGTTGGGAGGTACCGGTGAAGTCTTTGTGATTGGAAAGAAGAATAAGGAAGGAGCGCAAGACATTGACGAACTTCCTCAAATTTTTCATCTTCATTGTTCTGGTATTTTATTTCTGGATTATTACATTGTAATAAGAGTAGAATTGTATATATGATTTGATTAAAAATAATTTTAGAACAATTTGTAATTTCTATAATAAATTCACAAGAACTTGGTAAAGCCTTTGTGAAATCTAGAAATTGTTTTACTCTGTTTTGTTGTCATCCTTAGTTCATAACCCAAGATTTATAATTTAATCGTTCCCTACCAAATTAAATGGAAGAATCGAAATTTGAAGAGTTTCCTTTGAATGCTACCAAAATTTACTATACAACCTAGAAATCTAAACCTATTTGTATTTACTATACAGACTCTTATGTCTAATATTGATCATTGTAAATTTAGGAAAGTGAAATTTTGAAATTGGTTTTAGTCGTCGAGATTTGGTTGCATCTTTGGCTCTATAGCTAGTTTTAGATTTCAAAAACAGAATTCTAATTGTTAAATTGAACACTGTCAAACTATGTTATAACCTTGAATTTCCAAATTCCTATGATTCGTTGGCTTTTTAAATTGGAAACTCTGTGCTCATAAATTAATTGAATGTTGCACTTAAATTTTACTTGGCCAAATTACTTTCTCTATTGTGATCATCTTCGTATTAATTTCCAGACCTTAAATTTATATAATTTGTTGTTCTGTGTCAATTTATCTGCTTGTTCAAGTTAAGAAATTCATGAGGTCCTTATAAAATTGTTGGAAAGTCCATACTATTATATTTTTCTTAATCATTGCATTTTTGTATTGGCTAGAACTATTTTTTGAGGGGGTCATTGTAAATGAACTCACAAACCCTAAGAGGAATTGACTGGACTCGGTCAAGTCACTTGTAGCTCGAAAGTGAACTTGATATTCATTGTTATTTATTTTACAATTCGTAGTTAAGGATTTTACTTGGTCGTTGTAAACCTATGTCAATTTTTCGAGTTCAGAATACATTATAATAGTTGCATAAATATTTTTCTTTACGAAACAAAATTTTCATGGTCATTGTCATATTAAATTTCATTCCTCGTTTTTTTGATGTTTTAATTAACATTGCCAAATTATTGTGTAGTTTTCGATTGCAAATTTTGTTAAAAACTGTCGATATTATAGTCGAAATTATATGTGTATGATCATTGTAAACCCTTCACCACAAGACTTCCCTTGAGTAAAGATGCACTGGTAGTTATCCAAATTCGTAAACATTTAAAACTTAATTTCTTGAGTGTGGTTCATGAGCGGAAATATTCTATTAAGTTGGATCTCTCAATTAAGTTTTTCCCAATTTTTGAGTTCCATGTTAGTTGTCAAATTGTTTCCAACAACAAAAAAAGGAATTTGTTGTTCATTGTCAATTAAATTTTAATTCCTTGAATTTAGAATTATTGAATATCATCGATTTAATACTTAACTGATTGAGTGAATATCACCTAATTGTTTCCAAATCAAATTCTAGTTCTAGAATTTAGGAAAATTGTATGGGTGTTAAGTTATATGCATTTCTCCTCGGATACGGTCTTATTGGAGAACATGTGTCAAGAGGATCGAACAGGCAACAACCACCATGGCACCAACCACGTGACAAGCACGTGCCTCCCCCTCCCGCCCCAGCCATGCATTTAAATCAACCTCTCGTAAACCAAGGCACCATTAATCTCAGTGCGCCCTGCTCTAGCTATATGTCCCTTCGATGGATTAGAGCTATGGCAAATAATTTACTCTGCACATGTGTGTATTCCTCCACCAGCGATTTATGCATTATGAACTACACCAGGGGAATTTTCATCTTCATTCTCCCATGGCCAAACCCTCAAGTGGACTACGTCCCCCCCAATTGTTCCTTCGCTACCTATCCTTCCCTCATGTGCTTATTAGCCTTCACAATGTCTCAGATATGTCGAGACAAAGGGGGAAATCCAAGCATGGCTCGGCATGACAACCCAGTCTACTGCACTTGGCTATCTGCCCCCTGCCTGCACCCTCCCACAACTCTTCACCCTCATCGCCCTCCTCGCCATCCTCCTCGTTGCAGTCTGGCCACAGCCTCAACAACCTCCTGCCCCTCTCCTCACCTTTTTCATGCAGGATGGAGTGGTTTGATCTCTCCAGAAACTCTCTGGGGTGAAAACTAGGACCACTCTCATATTTTTCCTCGACTTTGCAACCAATTCCAGTTGATCCTCCCAATTCTCCTGCGAACACGCCAGCCCAGTCGCCCCCAACCTGACCACACTACACCCAAACTCAGAGTGAAGGCTATGAATAGAACCATGGGCCACAACAAGGGCCTCACCCCTCTATTGAATCTGCATCTAAATTGCAAGAAGGCCTTGCAATTCTGCAAGGGTTGGTCTTTGAGTTATTGTTATTACCGTAAATTGCACCAAACATGCATACCTGGCATCAAGCCATCTAACTTGCTATATTTTCCAAGCCATCATTGAACAAGATCTTCTAAAAATCATTGTTTTGAAGATGTATGTGTCCTCCACCATTACTGCCTACGTACACATGCCTGCTGCCCCACTACAGCCCACGAACACTCACATAATATCGCAAAAAATGGAAAATTGCATAGAATATTGGTTTCCGGGCCGTTACATAACCATTTGACTACCCATAACCAATCACCCCAATCGTTACTATCTCTTTTGTTCTATAAAATAAGGGGTTGGGGTCCCATTGCAAAGAGAAGCACGAGAGCATAGAAACTCTGCCCATTTTTGTATTCCCCCTTTACCCCAATATTCAGCAACCACATTGTGAGTTTGAGCTAGAATTCCCTTCTTCTCCATTGCAATCCCTTGCCATTCCCCTAGAGAGAACTGAAGAGGAGAAGGAGACGTGGAAGTAGTTGGTGCATTGTGAAGAGGAGCCCAGGACCGAGTTTGAGGAGCAGTGTCGGTCTCATATTGTAAGTGAATTTTGTGAGATTAATATAAAGAAGTAATTTTTTTGTCCCGCCAAATGACGTCTTAAACTTATATGATTTGTTTACATTTCTTGTTTATGATGTCTAACCTACTAATCCATATGTAGAATGCATGCTTGTATTTTCTTGTTTGTCTTTTGGTGAATGCAAGTCAACCTTTGGAGGAGACTTGCAGTCAGGAAACAACTAAGCACAAAAATATCGACACTGGATGCAGAGTTTAAGGTATGCCTACCATATCCATATACTTTGTCTTTTATGTATGATTGTGGGGTAATGTCGGGATAGTTGATGAAAAGTAGGAGACTTTAGACGGTTAGCTCTACCTACATTTTAGAACCCTAGTGTAGTCCGTAGAGGGGTTTTCCCACTATAGAAGAATTGGCGACCATACTGGGGAGACCTCTAGGGTTTTTAGGGGATATTTTTGGGTGCTTTAATTAGTTTAACTGACTTTTTGAGTTTCTATAAGTGTCTAAGTCTTTAAGGGATTATGGTCTTCCATACTAGTATTCCCTGCATTGATAGCTTGACTGCTATTTTCTTTTTTTTTAGAAAGTTACAGAGGTGTACGCGACCTATAGTGGGTCTTCTTGTGTACATACACGCCCTATATTTAGATAGCCTGCATTCATACACTGGTTGCTGAAGTATCAGTTGCATTCCTATGTTAGGAAATGTTTTTTTCAAGAAGAGGCAGTCATTCTCTTCCTTGTTTGAAGCCAGACTTCTCAAGGGTTTTCTTGATCTATTATTGGTCTCTGTTTTTACAATATTTAAGCCAAGGTTTGACGTCAGTTTGGTTGTCTTTAAAAAAAAAAAGATTTCTTGTGTTTCCTAGCCCTTTTTCTAAACTTATTTTTTAGCTTGGGGGGGGGGGCATGAATCATGCATTCATCAGTTTCTTTTCGAATCTTTTTTTTATTCCTGCTTTGATTGGAAGAAAATATAAAAAAAATTATCTTTTTAGGTCTCTTTCTTTCTTTGCATTGGTATTTGAAAAAGAAAAAAAAATAGCATAGCGTTGTGCTTTCTTCTAATTTTAAAAGCATTTCAAAAGAAAATGAGAAAGATAACTGTTCTTTGCTAGTGTTCTTATCATTTATTTTTTCCACAAGAGTCTTAACATAATCAGTTGCACTACCACACATTTTGAGTAAATCAAGCCTTAAAAAGAACGCTAATTAAAATTTATCAGACTTTCACGTTTGTAGGGTCCATCAACTAGATTAGGCTAGAGCCTTGATTTAGGTTGGAGAGGAAACTCTTCAGAGATATAAAAAAAACATACGAGTCTGTGCTAGGGAGTGTAGAAGTCTAGTGAGGTGGAAAATATCTGGGACCCCCCTCTAACACAGGGGCTAAACACGAGGTCATGTGTGGAAAGATAGCGGAGATAACCCCTCCAAAGCTGGACCAATCGTAGCGGAGGAACGCATATAGAGGACTTTTCTTGGGATTACGTTGATTGCATTTTCCATGGAGTTTCATGGGTCTCGAATCCATTCAAGGTCCTCAGTCATCTTCCAGAACACTTTCTTTATATTCTCTCGATAGGTTTTAGGCTTGATACCCTGCTCATTGCGGTTCACCCAACTGTCGACTATACCCGCCTAGTAGTTGTTCATGAGCTGGAAACCTAGTTCCCTATACATTAGGGAATTACATAGGTAATTGCGGGGGTATACCACGATACCTAGGACATACATCGGGCCACGCTTTGCAGAGTATACCCAAAGGGTTCTTCCGTATTCGAGTTTCACTTGCACCAGTAATTTTATCTAGTGTCGGCTGGTGTAACTGTTCTTCCAACTAGTTAGTCGTTTTCGTGATTTTCCTTTAGGAAATTTTAGTGTGTTCTTTGTGCTCCTTAGTTTTCCATAGTGAGTTAGTCAGTCATTGCTTTGGGTCTCTAACCTAGGTTGGTAGACCTCCCACTTCGTCAGTTGTGAGGAATTTTTGGTCTTCCACTTAGGAATGTGGAGCCTCCTTTTTATAGGCATTGTTTTGATAACATTGGTTCACCAGAGTCAGTGTGTGAGACTTTTACGAACTTAAATGATCCCGCAAGGGGAGAACCTGTGCATAAGATATTCATGGCTAAAGTTCCCGATGATTCCAACCCAGGAACCCCTTCACAAGGGGACTCTTGTGCTATTCCTTTCTTCGGAAACGTTGGTGTCCCTTTGATGGCCACTTTGTACATTCCTAGGCTGAATGTGGGATTACCAGTTTGGTTGGGTACCATTCCAAATGTCTCGAATGCTCTTGATGCTTCTTAGTTAAGAAATTTATGTCATGGGAACAATGTTGACGTTCCTTCATCATCAAACTCTTCTCTTCCTCCTTCTCCCACCTCTGGTGAAAGTACAATTACTAATAACCAGAAGTCTAAATGAAGTAGAAAGAGGAAGAATAAGAAGAAGAAATCACCAACCTCTACAAGTCATGCTGGGGGAAAGCACCCAACATCTGCAAGTCAAGTTGGGGGGGAAAGTCCAGTCACTACTAGTCATACTGGAAATAGGTATGTAGCCTTTGTGATTCATGTTATCAACCCATCACCAACCTCTACAAGTCATGTTGGAGATGTGCAACCAGCCACTGCTAGTCATGCTAGGGGCATTGATTCTATTGAGAAACCTAGACAGATAGGACATAAGCCTAAGTTCCATTGTAATATTTGCAAGGGAGATCACCTTACTCATATATGCCCTGGCATTCCAGAGGTACAAATATTGTGGTCCCTATCTGCAAGATCTTCTTATTTTGAGTCTTATGTGGTTTCCTCACAGCCTATTTAGCCATTGGTTGAGAAAGTGGTCATGTCAATGTAGTTATTGACTGATCCCACTCCTCTTTTGGGGGGTGAGGTGCCTATAGACCATGTATTCTCTCAGCCTATTCAACCATTGGTTGAGAAATTGGTCACGTCGATGAAATCATCGACTGATCCCACTCCTCTTTTGGGAGGTGAGGTGCCTTTCGACCATGTAGTCTCATAGACTATTCAAACATTGGTTGAGAAAGTGGTCACGTCGACGTAGTCTTCAGCTAATCCAACTCTTCTCTTGAAGAGTGTTGAGTCTACCAAAGTGGTCATGTTGATGCAGTCTTCGATTGATCCCACTCTTCTCTTGGAGGGTGATGTGTCTACCAACTATGTTTTTAGCATTTCTAGTTCCATACTGTCGAAACAAGGGGGCATTCTGCTCGTTCTGAGAACACTCCCTCCAAGCCCTAAGATGGTTTCCTTTGATTGGAATGATCTTGTTGAGCCTTGTCTTCCTTCTTCTTCACCTTTTCAAATAAGGGTTGAAGTTAATTCAACAAACATTTATCGATGTATTGTGGATGAAGGAGCCTCTTCAAGTATTTTATCCTCCTCAGTTTGGAAAGTCTTAGGATCTCCTAAGCTTGTATCTGCTTCACATGAGCTATTGGATTTTGATATATTTCCTAGTGAATATTTGGGGGTTCCTCCTCAGTTGCCTATCTCATTAGGTGGGAATATTTTCCTTATCGATGTTATAGTGGTGCAAGGCCCGTTAGATTTTAATATGCTTCTCGGGCATGATTATGTATATGCTATGAATGATGTGGTGTCTACACTCTTTTGAGTGATGCATTTCCCCCATAATGGAAGCATTGTCACTATCGACCAATTGGCATCTGATAATCACCATCCTAATTCAGTGTTAGTTCAGCTACCCCTTTGTATGTTCCTAGTGTCCGCATAGAATCTACCCCGCCACAGGTTAATTATGTGGCGTCTTATCCTCAGTGTTCAATTACTTCTGAGTAGGAACCTATGGAAACACACTTTCCTTCTTGGTACTTGGTCTCAACAATTGATCCAATGGTTTATCCAATGGGGGCATAAGATCCCTTGCTTCCCCCTCTTGTTCTAAGTGATCTTGAGTTTCCTTCTGAGTCTGATCTAATTTTTTGTATATCCTCAAGCCCTCGTGCTTGTGATTCTTCATTGATAGACTCTTCCAATTCTGGCCAGAGCCTCCATCATCATATGGAGTATGGTCAGTTTACTTCACGAATTGAGACTGTCGACCATCGTTTGCGTGATTTCTCGAATTTTGAATTGCATTTAGATGAGGCTATCCTTGAAGCCATGACTATAGTTTCTATACCGTGGGAGGACTTACTCCATGGTTTGTGTTTTCTTCCCTCTTGGGAGACTTTCCAAGTTGACTATCGAAGAGACTCTTGGTTTGAGCCTAGAAGTGGGCTCTACCTGAACCAGTTTCATACACGAGTCATATCCCCCTCGGGTCTTATTTTAAGACCCTCTAAACATGAAAATATTGTTGAGCGATCTTGTTTCCCTTCACGCTCGCTAAAATTAAATTTGAAGGCATGTCTGTCCAGCGGTAGTTTACCCCTTTTTCGGTCCGGATGGTCAAAAGTATGAACAAAGGTATACTCCAGGAGCCTCGGTTCTCTAGAAGAGTATCCTCAGGTATAAATTTAACCCTTTTCAAGCCTGGGGGACTAAATTTATGAAAAAGGAACCCCCATGGAGTCCATAGTTAATCTCTTTTCAGACTCCCTAAAATTGAAAAGATGGTTGAGTGACCTTGTTTCTTCACACTCGTTAAATTGGTCCAGAAGAACATCCCTTATGGAGTCCATAGTTAAGCTCTTTTCAGACTCCTTAAATATGAAAATATTGTCGAGTGATATTGTCTTTGTCACACTCATTAAAATAATTTTGAATAGATGTTTGTTTAGTGCTAGTTTACCCCTTTTTGGAACTGACTAGACTACCTTCAAAAAATGTACCTCAATGGAGTCTCCTTTTATGCTTTTTCAGACTCTATAAAAATGACAAAACATCAATCTTACCTTCTCTGGGCTCGTTAAAATTACATCGAAGGACGTTATCATTGTGTCTTATCGATCACATCTACATTCCTGCGTCTTTGGCCTAATGTCGGTTCCATGTTTCTCTCAACTAAACCATATAAAGCATGCCTTATACGCAAGCCTTGTAGCACTTTGCCTCTGCGTCTTGACACCTTGAGCCATGAAGGATTTTTTTCGAGTGTCCCTTTCCTGCATATGTTCCCTAGCTCTGAGCATCAATGTGTTCCTTGCACTTGGAACTAGTATGTCTGCGACACCCGTTCCTCCCTTGTAACGTAGCATTCTTTCTTTCTTTTTCAAACTTTCCAAGATTATTGAAAAAGACAAAAAAATCAAATATACCCCAAAAAGAGGAAGGGAAAAGTATTTTCTTTTTGTTGACAACACAATGAGTCTCCTATGGACAAATCACATCCTTTTGTTTGTTCGCCAAGCCATAGGATTCAATATGACCTTAGGAAGTTGTTCTCGCTACATAGGGTTGTGTCCTCCCTCGTTTGGTTACCCTTCCAAACATATGGAGAGTTCACATTTCCTATTGCATCGTGAACTTATGTCAATTCCATGTTGCCTGAGTCTCATATTTTTTTGTTCTTTCATCCAAGGGAAGTCTTACTAAACTTGATTCGGCCCTTCTGCAGTTTTTCTCTTGTGACTCCTCATGCCCGGCCACCCTGAAAGACCAATCAAGTCCTTGTTCAAAATCAATGAAGTTCTCTGCACTAATCACCACAATCCTGTTGTATGTTCCTAACGAGACATCAAACACCTATGGGTAGTGAATTTATACACTGATATTACACTCCTACATGAGTTTTTGATATTTTGAAGTTGTTGCTTGAGCTCGGAAGACCTCATCTCCAGCCATCATGCATCATTGGCTTCTTGAAGATGGATACCATACATGTATATCTTTTGATTTTGAGATGTAGATCTGTTGTGTAATGCTTGTGGCTACACTTTATATAGTTATATGACATGGATATGTAGTGTATTTGATTGGCAACCATGATTTTATTTCATCTCGAGCATGGGTATGCCTGCCTCGGTGAGACAAATTGTTATTTTTGCAGATGGTACCTTCTGAACTCTGGTTCCTGGGCTCACTCTCTTCGTACATCGGTGAATATTTGTAATGTATTTTGGCCATCAGATTCTCTTCTAACCTCACACATTAGGGGGCATCTGTTATAACCCTAAATTGCACCAGACATGCATACCTGACATCATGCCATCTAACTTGTTATATTTACCAAGCCATCGTTGAACAAGATCTTCTAAAAATCATTATTTTGAATATGTATGCACCCTGCACCACTACTGCTCACGTACACATGCCTGATGCCCCACTAAAGCCTGCGTAGACTCACAAAATATCATGAAAAATGAAAAATTGCATAGGATACTAGTTTCTGGGTCATTACATAACCGTTTGACTACTCATAGCTAGTCACCCCAACTGTAATTATCTCTTTTGGCCTATAAAATAAGGGGTTGGGGTCCCATTTCAAAGAGAAACATGAGATCATAGAAACTCTTCCCATTTATGTATTCCCCCTTTTCCCCAATATTCGGCAACCACATTGTGAGTTTGAGCCAGAATTCCCTTCTTCTCCATTGCAAGCCCTTGCCATTCATGTAGAGAGAACTAAGGAGGAGAAGGAAATGTGGAAGCAGTTGGTGCATTGTGAAGAGGAGCCTAGAACCAAGTTCGAGGAGCAATGTCGGTCTCATATTGTCAGTGACTTTTGTGATATTAATATAAATAAGTACTTTTTTTGTCTTGCCAAATGACATCTTAAACTTATATGATTTGTTTACACATCTTGTTTATTATGTCTAACCCACTAATCCATATGTAGAATGCATGCTTGTAGTTTCTTGTTTGTCTTTTGGTGAATGCAAGTCAGCCTTGGGAGGAGACTTGTAGTCAAGAAACAACTAAGCGCAAAGGGATCGACATTGGACGCAGAGTTTACGGTATGCCTACCGAATCCCTATACTTTGTCTTTTATGTATGATTGTGGGGTAATGTCGGGATAGTTGATGAAAAGTAGGAGACTTTAGATGGTTAGATCTACCTACATTTTAGAACCCTATTGTACTTCGTAGAGGGGTTTTCCCGCTATAGAAGTTACGACACGACCTAGACAACCTATGATTTCGAATGGAGATCCTGGATGGGAAGGAAACACAATTCCTGCAAATGCTCTCAACATTGCAGGGAGTTCACCACCCTTCATCTGGAGAAGCAAGTGCAACCAAGATTGAGCCACCATTTATGGCACCAGCTCCGCATGGGACTACGGAGGAAGACGAGACACCAGTCGAGGAGGAAGAAACACCACTTAGGGACCCAACGCCTAGATCCACCTCCATGGACATGTGGCCACACTATAAGCCTACCACCTGATTTTCACAAATGTCTCTTTTTCTAGTTAGCAGGGTGTCTAACTTATATTTTGCCACATAGGCCCTATAGTCATATTTTGTTTATTTCAACTTATGTTAATGTTAGAAGAAAGGACAATCTGGTCACCCACAGGGGGTTGTATTTTTGTTTTTAGACACTATAATTGTTATGACTGGTAATTTAAGACTTGATCTCTTGACTTGTTCGGATTGCTGAATTGGTTTCCCCTTGGGGCAGTTCAGTGTTTACAGTCTGGAACAAAATGATGATACTGTAATTTTTTTTTTTTGAAGGATTTTTATACAATCTTACTTACAAAAAAAATAAGTTATGTCATATCGGTGATTTAGAGAATGTGCAGGATCATTGTCTATTTGTTTACAGGTCTGAGATTGAGTTTCCTTGGAATACCATACAATTGTTGTATTTACGAAGAATTAGAGTTTGTGTAATCTCTGCCTTGGAATTTATTGTTTCCAAATTTTTCTATTTTATAGAGTTGTTGTAGTTAAAAATTGAATTGCTTCTTGAGTTTGAAGTTCTTTGGGCTTCTGCAAAGTAAATTGGAAATTTGGACTTAGTTCATTATACGATCATTGCAAAAGTAATTTTACAATTCAATTTTATTAGGCAATATAATCACTGTTGAAATGGTTGTGATTTTGAAACCAAGATTTAATGTCGCTGCCAAATTTATTGTCGGATCATGGATTGGGGTGTTTCCAAATCATTTGGTAACTCTAGTAATCAAAATCGTAGGGTCACTACCAATTAACCTTGGAACCAGGGTCTTTAGAACTTACATGGTTGCAGTCAATGGTTATACCGAGATGGAATCGATTTAGGATTTGGTACAATGTTTTAGTTTAAAAATATTTAGTAAGAAACTATAGCTTTGTATTAGGAACTTATGTAATAAAATGCTTAGAGTGTA
>ML780978.1:371805-392932 GCA_009831015.1 Picea engelmannii | reverse complement strand
AGCTTTGTATGAAATGGATTCACAAATTTTTACTCTATTACTAACTTTATGAATCTTCTATTAAAAAAGTATGTAAAATTATGTAAGTATTAGTTGAATCTTCTATTAAAAAAGCATGCTAAATATTGTATTTCATTGATTTTATATTTTTTTTTGTAAGAAAGTATACAAAATCAATGAAATACAACTCGAGGGTTCTGTAAAATTTTGACTCCCTTGTATGAGTACAACCCATATCAAGGATGATAGTACCCACCTTATTATTCTAAGTATTGTGAATGATCCTAACATCATTTTCCAAGGCTAACATTGTAGCCTAAGCCTCTTGGGGAACTGACTCTTCATAAAACTCATCTGCAATAACAACGACCATGGAAACATGGGTTTGATGGATAGAGGTTTTCTTAGTTCGAACTACATGCATATCCATGGAGGCACAACTGGTAAAGATAAGAACAAACTAGGGAGAGCATTGTTAAAATATTGTAACTGCAAAGAGTATTATATTTTTTATTGATGTATTATTCATTAGATCAATCCCCTTTTGTGGATTTATCATGTTGGGCATTGAAATGACCAAATCACCTTTTGTGGATTGGTCAAACCCTAATTGTAATACACAAATTGAGAAGTCGCCCCCCAGGAAAATCAAAGTGGTTATAACCACCCAGGAAGAGAATTCGGCCCTACCAGTGAAAAGACATCTCCTTTTAGTGCTTGCCAGTTAGTATAAATAAAGGAATCCAACGCCTCATTTGTTCACCCACTCATTCGATCATCCAAAGCGCAAGTTTGGTAGTTGTAGTTAAAGAAGAAGGAAGAGAGAGAGCACATTACTTCGGAGAGAATATTCTCTAGTGTTTGGTTTATTGTCTTGACATTTTATTGGCTATCTATATTAAGGATGTTTTTGATGGGTTTTCTTCCCCATGAGGGTTTCCTAGGATAAATGTTGTGTATCTTGTGATTGTGTTTCTCTAAGTAATCTTATCTATGCTATGGTTATCTAGTAAATTTGAAAAGAAACCTAATAATATTTTAAATTCTAACATGGTATCAGAGCTAAGCTGAAGAGAGCATCTTTCATAGGAAAAAGAAAAACGTCATTGTTGCCATACAAGAAAATTAAGGATTTTAATTGAAGAGGAATTTCAGCCCAAAAGTCATCTAGAAAAGTGCACCCTAGCCCAAGGAACTCTTTGGCACCTTCAATGCACCTTTTCAGTGGATATAACTCTTGGAAAGTGAAACCCTAGCTTTCACTAGTACTAGAAGTACCAGAAAACCAGAAGTACCAGGAAACTAGAAGTACCAGAAAACCAGAAGTACCAGAAAACTAGAAGCACCAGTCCAAAAATCAGCTGGTCAAGTTTGAAGGGGAAAAACTTGGATTTTTTGAAATCTAACCACACCAGGCTACGCACCTTAGCTAAGCTCACCTTCTGGTAAGTTCAAAATTCAATTATGAGCATTTTCATTTTTTGGTCATTTTCCTAGCTTCAGGTAAAAGATGTATGCAAACACTAAGCTTGTTGACAAGATAGAAGGTGTGGAAAACTTCCGTGCCTGGAAGTATAGGATCGAACTCATTCTTGATGAGAATGACCTAGCAAGATTCATTAAAGAGAATGTACCAGAACCAATAGATGTTGCAACTAAAATAAAACACCAAAAGGACACAATTAGGGCCAAAAGAATCATTGCGGATTCTATCAAAGATCACTTGATTCCTCAAGTGGCTTCAAATAAGACTCCAAAATAACTTTTTGATGCCCTAACCAGATTATATGAAAAAAATAACATCAATTGGAAGATGAATCTAAGAACTCAACTCAAGAATACAAGGATGCAGAAAGGAGAAACAATCCAGGAATATTTCTCCATAATATCACAATTCAAAGAACAACTAGAAGCAATTGAAGATACTATAGATGAATACGAACTTATAATGACAAACCTTAATGGTCTCACAAGACCTTGGGATGCATTCATCCAAATTATTTGTGCCAAAAAAGACAAACTACAGTTTGACAGTCTTTGGGAAGAATGTGTTCAAGAAGAAGAAAGAGTAGCTAACCGAGAAGATTTGCTATGAATAGATGAATATCAAGCCCTAGATACTCATACTAAAGGAGGAAGAAACAATTCTTACTTCCAGAAAAAAACTCATAAAGTGTCTTAGCCCAAAAACAAATTCATACATGAAGAATCTCAACCAAGGAGATTCGAGAAGTTTTAGAAAAGACAAAGAAGAGAAAAAGATTTCTCATCCTTCCAATGTTACCATTGTGACAAGATGGGACATATTGTGAAACATTGTCCAGCGAGACGATAAGAATACAAGAGGAAAAACAAGAGGCACCATGCCCATGCAGTTGAAGATGAAGAGCCACCCATAAAGATGATAAAAGAACAGATTGAAGACTATGTCTTAATCTATGCTCTCTCTGGATCAGTGTAACCTAGTGAGGACACTTGGCTCATTGATAGTGGTGCTTCCAAGCACATGATAGGTCAAAGAGACATTCTCTCTTTCCTTTAAGAAAAGAATTTTCCTTAGAAAGTTACACTTGGATATGGTTATCAATACCCTATCAAGGGAGTAGGAGAATCAAATTACAATATTTATTTAGAGACCCCAATGAAGATGAAGGATGTACTATATGTACCGAGTTTGAAAAAGAACTTACTCTCCATCTCATCTTTAGAAAATAAAGGCTTCAGAGTTTCCTTCATAGATGGAGAAGTTCTTATGTGGGCCAGAGGAAAAACCATGGAAGAAGCAATTGTTATTGGAAAAGAAGAAGGTGGCTTGTATAAGCTAAAGGGTCACTCAGAAGCAGCCATGACTCACTCCATTGATAATCCATGTGAAATTTGGCATAGAATATTAACCCACATCAACTAAAAGGCATTACCTTATGTAAGCAAGGAAGTCACAGGTCTACCAGAACTCAAGGTTGACCATGAAGGTGTGTGCAATGGATTTGCACAAGGAAAGAGCATCAAGAACCCTTTTCTGAAGAGAGACAGTAAAAAAAAAGGAGTCCTAGAGCTCATTCACTCAGATGTGGGTGGCTCATGGGTATGAATACTATGTATCCTTTATTCCTGACTATTCTCGTAAAACCTGGGTTTACCTTTTCAAATCAAAAGATGAAGCATTCAGTAAATTCAAGGAATTCAAAGCCTTGATAGAGAATATTTCTAAAAGAAAGATCAAGATACTCAGGTTAGATAATGGAGTAGAATACACCTCAAAAGAGTTTGAAAACTTTTTCAAAGATGCTGGGATCAAGAGGGAGCTCACCACTCCCTACAATCCTCAACAAAATGGTGTAGCAGAAAGAAAGAACATAACTATAATGGAAGAAAGTGAAGACCATGATCCATGATCAAGATCTCCCAATGTACTTATGGGAAGAAGAAGCAAAAACAACAGTATATGTACAAAACATATTGTCCCATAGTGCACTTGGGTTCAAGAACCCTGAAGAGATGTTCCCCATAAAGAAGCCAGAAGTAAGCCATCTCAAAATATTTGGTTGCCCAGTATTTGTACATATTTCAAAAGAGAAGAGAACCAAGCTAGACCCTTCAGGAAAGAAAGGAATATTTGTTGTATATTGTGAGGTCTCCAAGGCCTTAAGAGTTTATATACCAGGTTACCATTATATTGAAATCAACAAGGATGTAACTTTTGATGAAGAAACAACACTCAAGAAATCAAGAAGATGACAGCTTGAAGAAGTATATGAAGAGGAACCTGTAGCTCCCATAGCTGCAGAACCAATGAGGGAAATTATAACTTCCCTTGATGAGGAGATTCTAGAATATCACGACATAACAAAATCTCCAAAACCTCCCCAGATGGTGATCTCCCACAAGAGAAAGCCAGCCTCGATAGGGAACTTATTCAATATGGAGAGAAGTATGGTGCCCCCTAAGGAAAAATGAGATAAGTGAATAAAACTAAGCCTGATCCAGGTGGATATTAGTGGCCACACACCTTTTCTAACTGGCTCAAAACAATTTTCTGGCAATTTTGGTAATTTACTATTTTTAGCAGTTTTTAACTTTCGGAGCTGTTTTGAGGCCCTAAACGGTGTTTTTTTTCTTCAGGAAAACATGTTTGAAATTTGAAATTGTATTTTATATTTCACCTAAAATGAATCTCCTCGAAGATACCTTTCCAACGGTCTACCATACTCCTAAAATGAAGATCGTTTGCAAAAGTTACGACCCCGGGAAGTTGTTGTACTAACTTACCCAAACAGGAACCACATGAATTTTGGTGCTTCATCTCCTAGGGCTAGGTTTTTGGATGTCTAGGGTTGTTTTCATTCCTAATTATTGTAAAAATTCCTTTAGAGCCTCATTGTATTCAAATTCTTGCGAATGCGAGTAGCCGCCACATCTCTTCTTAGAAATAAGTTGCCACCATTCTAGCAAGTCATTCACTCTATATTTTTATAGTCTCTGTACATTTATTTCATTAATAGAAATCGTGTATTATTGTATCTCTGTGTTTATGGTTTCATCTTTGATACATTTTTGTATCAAAGTAGGTTTCTCTTGATCATTTTTCAATGCATTTTTGTATCAAAGTAGGTTGCTCTTGATCTCTGATACATTTTTCCGCTCTTGTTTCGTGCCGAAAATAATCTGGATCAGTGGTATAAAAGTAGGTTTCTCTTGATCGTTTTTCAATGCATGTCCCTAATGAGGTATGAGTATATAAAGTTAGGTATTGAGCTTGTCTCTCTTGAATAAAATCTCTCTCACACGCCTAGGAAACCCTCCATGGAGGAATAAAAGAAAAACGACGGAGCAAACGATTCTATCAGTTTGTTGCATGAGGAAGCTCTCACACGACAAAGGGACGAAATGATGGAGAATTTTTCCCACATCCTTCAATGCCTCCTGATAGAAGTAGGAGCATCTTCATCAAGAGACCACTTTGGATGCACGTCTCCTTTTAAGGTATAGGTCAATTTTTATATTCCTATATTTGAAGGTCAGATAGATGTGGATGCCCTAGATAAATGGTTAAATCTGTTAGAATGTTATTTCTCTATTCACAATTTTTTCGACAGAGAAAAGATCATCTTCGCACTCCTTAAGGCTCTCCCCCATGTCAAACATTGGTGGGAAACTTACTCAGAGTAGAGTTCCACAGAGGAGTCTATAATATATGGGGTCGAGCCCACTTGGGATTTTTTTGTGGATGCGGTAAAGGAAGAATATCACCCTGTTGGAAACAATGAGGACCAGTACATGAGATGGACCACACTACGACAAGAGAGGGGCAAAGCAGTTACAGAGTTCACCAATACCTTGCATACCCTCCAAGCATTCATCAGCGGCTAAATCATCCACAAAACCCAAAAACTCAAGAAATTTGACTTTCCTAAATTCTTTATGAACACTACTACTAGAAACAGGAGGGTGTTGCAAACCCTCATTAGGTGTAGATCCTCTATCCTCATCTCTATCAAGGTGATTTATCAACACCTCTGACATCCTTTGAAAAGACCTCATCATACCCATGACATCATCCACTACAATATGCTCCTACATGGTAGTATGATCTTCTCCCTGTGGAGAAGATCCCTTGAGTTTGGGTGTACTTGGAGGCAGCATACATCTTCCTCCCGCACCCCGATGTCTTCTCATTCTCCTTCCTCTAAGCATGATACGTGCATAAAAAAATTTCATTTTATATTAGTAATTACATCTTTAATTAATATTTTGCATTGGAAGTCGTAACAAGTATAGTGTCGCAGAGTAGAACCCTGCTCTGATACCATATGTAATAGACCTCTTGATACACTCAACAAAGGTTAGCAAAAGAGAAATAAATTATAAACATTAATTACGATAATCAAAGGGAATTTTTTTTTCTGCCTAATTGGTCAAGATAAAAGCATTGCAAATAGACAAAAATTCAATTGACAATCATTAGGTAACTTAAAGATACATGCAACTAAATCAACTCCAAAATTTATTTATGAAGAGAAGCATAGTTAAATTTTCACTAGTGATGATATGATGTGTGATCTGCACTCAAAACCCACTAAGTTGTAGCCAAGTGTTAAAACCTAACAATTGTGAACTATGCGTTAACTTCTACGCTGAGATGAAATATATGATTTGATTTAAATTGTATGATATATATAATTTGATTTGATTTAAATTGTATGATATATATAATTTGATTTGATTTCTTCTATTCTACGCTCACAGTTGACACTATATAGGGAGAGGAGATCTGGAATCTTTTCTATGTCAAGGTGACAATGTCGAGCCAACCTACCAACTTGGCATGTGTAAATCCTAAGATATGACTATAATTTATAAATACATGTTATAGATTAGGAATGTGGCCCTGTGGAAGGAAAAAATGATGACCTCATGGACTAGCAAAAGGGATTAACTATAACAAATTGATGGGTGAAAAAAAAAATCACAGGAAACCAAAACACTATGCATTGAAAGTGAAACTACTCTTGTTGATGAGATGCACAATGATCCACATAGAAGAGAAACTGACCCTCTGCTCACACAATTTTAGATTCCCAGAGGAAAGGCTTCGACACAACATCAATAGGTACATGGACTGCTCTTGAAGAACCACGACTTACTACTCTTAAGTTACTTTGTGATTAACTTCATCTCTCTAGGAACTACAACATCTGAGTCAATAACTACTAAATTTAGACTAAACAATATCACCAACTGATCCAGATTATTTTCGAAAGGAAACAAAAGCAGAGTAATTATAATGAAGTACTCATGAAAATTGCTAGAAACAGAGAAATACAACAATACTTGATTTCTATTAGTGAAAGAATTGTAAAGAGACAGTAAAAATAATTAGTGCAAGACTCGCTAGAACAGTGGTATCTTTATCTCTGATAAGAGATGTGACGGCTACGCTCCTTCTCTAGAAGATCATTGCAATGAGGCTATGAAGGCCTTTTTATGATAAACATGAATTCCAAACCCATAGACATCCAAAAACCTAACCCTAGGAGATGAAATGCCAAAAGTCATGTGGGACCCATTTGGGTAACTTAGTACATTAACTTCTTGGGGTCGTAACTGTTGCATAGGATATTTGCTTTAGGCACGTGATAGCCCATTGGAAAGGTCTTTTCGAGAACTACACATTACATTGTCAAAATCTGAATCTGTCTACAGTTTGACTGTGGCTAGCCAAAAAGAAACTGTGTTTTGGCCCTGGAAGTACAACAAAATGTGTTGACATGAAAACATACAAAATAAGCCACTTGGATTAGGTGGGAGGCCACTAGTATGCACCTAGAAGATGTGTAGGGCTTCATACATCCCTGGAAGTGTAGAACCCACAATTACAAAGAAGTATAGAAGAACGTATTGAACTAAAAATTGACAAGAGGAGCTAGTTGGAATAGGTGGGTGGCCACCAATATCCACCTGGATCAATCCTCCCCCCTTAGGAAGAAATGTTCTCCATTACATAGAGTGCCCAGGGAAGAGAAAAAATCATTTTCTCAATCTGAATCTTGGTGAGATGCGTTCTTTGTTGGATAATTTTTGCTTCTTGGATTGTGGAAGACTATCACAAACCTATTGCTGGAGGGGTTGAGTCTATTCCACCAACCTATTGTCTTTGGGTTTGATGGGGCATTGTGTAGGCACCATTGTAGGTGAAGAAACAATATCTTCTTTCTCTTCGACAATATGTTGTTTTTGGATAGAAGGTGTTGAGGTTGCAGTGGTTGTAGTGGTCTTCTCTGCATTCTTTTAACAAACTATGAAGAGGATGAATTTTGTAGTATGATAGATTACCTTGCGGCATTTTTTTGGTGGAGCAGTAATCAGAACTACCTCTAGTATCTTGTAGAGTTGACCTCCCATAGTAATATTAAAAATACAAGGTCTATACCCATAGACAACATGATGTTTCCAAACATATGGTTGGCCCAAAATAACATCACAGACATCAAGAGGGGCAACATCATACACTACCTCATCCTTGAAGGGATGGATGCCATAGAACACGAGATGTTGTTGGCTGACGTGAAGATCTTGTCCCTGGTGAAGCCACCTGATGTTGTATGGTTGTGAGTGTGGTGTTGTTGACAACCCCAACTGTTTGATGACCTTAGTTGAGATGACGTTCTTTTGGTTGTCATTATCAACAATGAGAAGCAATGGGATCCCCTTCACCCACACCTATGAATGGAAGAGGCACTCCCCCTCTTTAGGATCTACTGGTTCTTCTAGATGAATTGTTGTGGTCGCAACAGTAGCAGTGGGGTCTGCGTAATTAAAAACTTGAGTCAATAAATCTAGGTGGCGTAGAAAACATTGAAATGATTAGACCTTGTTGGATTAAAATAATTAATTAAATAGTAAATTTATTATTATAAAGCCAATAAAAGTCTAATCCTAAGTCTAAAAATAAGTCTAAGTCTAAATTTAATTAAGGGGCTAAATGAATTATGACATAAGTTAAAATATTGGAGAACAATCAAACTCTAGGAAAAAGGGGAGTAAAATCTAAAGATTGGATAAAATGCACATGTGTGCATTAAAATAATAAAAGGGATTTTTAAAATAGAAAGAAATAAAATATGAAAGAATAGGTGTAGACATATAATAATATCTAGAGTCAATCTACCACTAGTCTAACTATAATAAGACTCTTATTCCAAATCTAACTAAGATCTAGTTAGGAGACACTCATTAAATGAGAATTTGGGGAACAAAGGGACAACTAAGAGTGAAAACAGGAACACATTGGGGAATGTGAGGGAAATTTACTTTTTAAATAAAAAAAAATGTTAATTACTTGTGCAACTTGGAGAGAGTGTGACAAGTGTGTGGGGTGAATAATAATAATTAATTTAGTCTAAAAAGTTTATTATTTGTGCATGAGGGCATGTGTCAGTGAGGAAATTTCTATAAAATAAATGGTGTAGAAGGTAAAGGGGGTCACTTATTCTTGGTATGGTTATGCTTCCAAAATGGTTTTGACTGTGTTTTACTTGTGAGAGTTTGGATACCAAGCTTGTATAAATAGTGGAAGAACTACTTTGTGAGGCAAGCCTTCGAGCTATTGTTGTTGGTTTATTGTGTGTGGCCCCTTTGTGGCTCATGGGGCTAAGGGGGAAGAAGAGTGTAACACACCCATGATGGCGAATAATTTTTTTTCCTTTCTCAAGGAACATAATCCCTGAATTCCTATAGGGGCCTAGTGCATGCGAGCTCTTCCATTATCCTCCTCCATGTGACCAATACCCGCGACCATAGGCTTAACCTAAACGACCCGTCACATTTCATGACTTCGGAACTTCCGATGCAAGGTGCCCCAACTCCTTCAACTCCTGAGTTCCAAAAGGGATTAACAATCATTAGCTCCTTCCTTTGGCCTCCAACCATGTGACCATTTACTACGACCCAGAGCCTAACTCCAAGGTGTGTCGAAAATTCGCATGTCACGAGTTCTCATGACTTCCCTTTTTGAATTTTCTACCATGCAAGTCAGTGAAATGTTGAGATCTTGCCATGTGCCCTCCTTAATGGACGACCGTGATCGAGTTGCAATTTCACATATCGCGGGTTCAAAGAACTCTTACATCTGATTTCCTGAGTCGTGAAATCCTGACAAGGTCAGATTTACGGTTCAACTTCCTCCTTCGATCAACGACATTGATCGTTTCCCCTTTTTCTTGGGTGACCTTCGCATAGGACCATATGCGATGACTGAATACCAAGAATACAGGTGTCTAGTATGGCACTTCGAAACTTCGGAATTCGGGGTTCTTACTCACACAATCCATTTCCCCGGTACACTAAACCCAGAAGTGAAGGATCCAGTGCCCCGTGTTTCCTATCACCAATAGCTAGGATGAACTTCAGTATTCTAGCCTTCAGGAGTTTTGGTGTTACTAGACTTCTATTCTTCCGAAGTGGTCAACACTAGGCTGACTACTTTGTAGTTTGACGACGCACGCCCTTTTCGCTGTGAATCGAGACTTCGCATTTCGGGATTTTTCGAGATAGCTTTCTCTCTTCCTCCCGATACCTGAATTCTCGAAATCTTCTCACGTCATATCAACGGTCTACGATACTCCCGTAATTCAATGGTTGTGTTCAATTTTGCGAGTTCAGACTTCGCGAGTTTCTACAACACTTTCCTTCGAAATCCTTGATGTGTGAATCAATGAAATGTCGACCTTTCACCGCATGTCCCTTCTGGTGGACGACTCAGATCACATTGCGATTTCACGTATTTCGAGTTCCTATAGTTCTACCCTTTTACTTCTCTGATGTTCAAGTCAACAAAATGATGATCGATTGTCATCCATCCTTCTCGACACCAACACCTAGGATCAACTCCCCTCTTTCCCTTGAAAATATTTTGAGGTTCAAATCCTTGAACTCTCGGATTTGTTGACATCTTTCTACTCTGATGATGGATGGTCCCAATGATTTCAGAATGTCGAGACTGACAAGGTCCATTCTCTTGTATAATTTTGAAGGGTTTAACTCTCGTGTACCTTTCCTAGATCCAATGGTTGTTGGTCCTCGGATTCATATCTAATGGTCAAGGAGGACCCCGATAGATCCTCAGATCTACGGTGTAGATCCCGTCGCAACTTTGGTTTTAGGGAGTCTAGTCGTGCCAACATGCTAGTCTCTTGATGTGCAATCTTGTGAAGTCTGAAGGTATCGAGGCATTAACACCTGCATCCCTTCCTGAAATCTATCGGTCTCTACCAACTCTAGATCCTCCCGAACAAATCTCATCCATTCATATCCTAAATGAAAGGATAACCCCTTTCTATGCTTTAACCACACTATCCTTCCTGAGCTTATTAGACTCCTTCCTCATAGTTTTTGCCGGGTTCAACCTCCGAAACAGGGGAGGGGGGGAGTTATAGGGAGAGTATTCTTGAGCAATTAAGCTAGGACATAAGGGAAAATCAACAGGTATGAAATTCCTCAAGGGATGAATGCATACACTTAATCTAATCATTCAATACAAAAACTATTTAGAGGAATACAAAAACAAGCATGCAACCATTATTTCTAATTTAGAGTTTAAGGCATAAAAGAACTTATCAGAACCATAAAGCGTGAAACAACTACCGAGAGAGGTGCTCGTTTCCACCCAACCATAGGCTCAGTCACTTCCAATGGATTTATCACTGGTCACCCTCGAGCTTAGGCCACGATTCTTTGAGATTCAATCTCTTTCTTCCAGCTCAATGGAAGTTAGGGATGAAGGTTACTCTCCTTCTCCCTATACAGGAATAGACGAGGATGAAGGTTACTCTCCTTCTCTTGACTCAGTCTCCATTCCCATGATCATAACTCAATTTCTCGCTTTCCATCCTTCCTCGGACCCGAGAGTTTCTTTCTCTCATCTCTCCTTCTTTGCAAGCATCTCCCTCTATCCACCATGCTTCCCTTCTTGCCTCCCTAGGCAAGGTTGCATGTGGCTCAAATCCCCCCATCCATGGTCAGGTCTGGAACCCATACCTATGGGCAGTCTACCCCATCCTTCATTAAATCTTGAGGATTCCCTTCCCACCTACTAGCCTGACGAGAATTCATTCTTGGTCAGAGGGTTGTTTTGATCTGAGCAACATTAAATCCAACATGGTGATGGTTCGGTGGAGGTTATCACAACCATTATGGGTCCACTCCACCACCTTTTCATTAGTAATCATGGTATTCCTTAGCACATCCTCTTCTCAGAAGTTATGAAACACGTTTCCATTATCTATTAAAATAACATGATTAACATTCATCAAACTTTATACAAAGGTCCACCAAATTAAACATTCACACTTTGAGTTTTCCATAGTTCCTGGCCAATAAAGTTATATTTAAAGAGTGGGGGAAATAGGGTGTTACAATTATCTCCCCCTTAAAGGGATCATAGTCCTCGATGTTCTATCTACCAATATGATATGTGTGTATAGGAGTGAAAAAAATCCGAAATTCCTTCCTCATGGCATCTTCCATTTTCCACGTAGCCTCATCACAGACCAATCAATTATATGATTAGCATCATGTACATATTTATTTAATAGTGAAACATGAAAAAAACTATGTGCCTTTACAGTGGGAGGAAGTGATAGCCTATAGGCTATAGGTCCCACTCTATCTAGGACTTCAAAGGGTCCAAAATACTAAGCTGCCAACTTGGCACAGGCTCCCATACTTAGGGAAATCTTCTGGAGTCTAAATATGAGATAGACATGGTCTCCGGATTTGAACTCTCGAGGAGTTCTCTTTCCGTCGGCATAACTATTTTGTCAGTCCTGAGCAATTTTCATATTTTACCTTATCTACACTACTTGTTCTTCCATTTCTTTCAGCATGTCGGGTCTGATTGTAATTTTGTCCACTAGATTACTCCATCTTATTGGGATCTTGCACTATCTACCATAGAGGGCTTCAAAGGGGCTCATCTTTAAGGATTCCTGATAACCGTTGTTGTAGGCAAACTCTACCAATGGTAGGTAGTCTTCCCACCTCTTAGGCTGATGCATTACGTGCATTCTTAGCATGTCCTCTACTATTTGGTTTAATCTTTCTGTTTTTCCATCAGTTTGAGGGTGATAGGCTGTGCTGAACAACAATTTAGTATCGAAACCAACCATTAGGGATTTCCAAAATTTTGAAGTGAATTTGGTATCTTTGTTAGATACAATTTCCTTGGACATGCCATGCAATCTAAATATCTCATTCATGAAGATGTTGGCAATATCTATTTCCTTGCAAGTTAACTTGACATGAATGAAATGGAAAGACTTAGTTTTTCCACCACGAACATGATGGCATCATTTTTCTTGGTCGACTTTGGTAATTTGGTGATGAAATCCATGGAGATGGTTTCCCATTTCCATTCTGGAATTAGTAGGGGTTGTAACAATCCTGTTGGATGCCAGTTCTCTGCCTTAACTTGCTAGCATTTTAGGCACTTAGCTAAATAGTTAGCTATGTCTTTCTTTAACCCAGGCCAATAGAATTGTTTCCTGGTGGTAGTGATCATATTCTAATATCCCGGGTGACTAGTATATGGTCTCTTATGCAGTTCATCCATTATTAACCTCTTCAAGCCATCACATTCAGAATATACAATCTATTTATGTAAGTCAACATCCCTTCCTTGATCATTTGGTAGCCTTCATACTTCAACCCTGTAGGATCTTGACTTAGGTATGAAGTCATGGTCTTAACGAACACATCTGTCTCTTGTGAATTTCTGATTCTCTCCCTGACACTCATTTTGTAGGTGCTTACTGCTGCTAGATGAATCATTTTTATACTTCTTCTAAGGGCATCGACCACCCTATTTTCCTTTCCTTTTATATGTTTGATTTCAAAATCAAATTCACTTAGGAGATCCATCCACCTCACTTGCCTAGCATTGAGTTTTGGTTGATCAAACATGTGTCTCAATCCACAATGATCTATCATAATCACAAATATTCTACCGAGGAGGTAGTGTCTTCACATTTTTTAAGCATGTACTATGGCATCCAACTCTAGGTCATGGGTCACATAATTGATCTCATGCTCATTTAATTTCCGGGACGTATAGAAAATTACATGTCCTTCTTGCATAAGGACTCCTCTGAGTCCTTCCTTGCAAGCATCTATACACACAAGGAAATCATCATTCGGGTCCGCAATCTTTAGGACGGGTGCATGGGTCAGGAGGTATTTTAGTTCCTAAAATGTTTCTTCGCATTTTGATGTCCAAATGAATTTAACCCCCTTTTTCTGAAGGGCAATGATTGGACAACCAATCTTGGAAAACCCTTTTATGAATATTCTATAGTATCTTGCTAAGCCCATAAAGGACCTAATATCGTATACATCTTTCGGGGTAGGCCATTCCATAATGGATCTGATCTTGTCAGGGTCTACTTCCACCCCTTCCTTATATATGACATGGCCTAAGTAGTGGACTTGCTTATGAAAAAAATCACACTTGTTGAACTTAGCGTAGAGCTGATGCTCCCTTAGTACTTGAAGTACGAGTCTAAGATGTTCTTCATGCTCCTTCCTGTTCTTGGAGTAGATTAGGATATCATCAATGAAAACCAATAAAAATGTGTCTATAAATTTGTTGAGTACATTATTCATCAAGAACATAAAAGTGGCGGGGGTGTTAGTTAACCCAAATGGCACCACCACAAATTCATAGTGACCATACCTCATCCTGAAGGTTGTTTTGTGGATGTATTCATCTTTAATCCAGTCTTGATGGTAGCTATATCTTAGTTCGATCTTTGAGAATATGGATGCACCTCCCAATTGGTCGAACAAGTCATCGATTCTTGTTAAGGGGTACTTGTTCTTTATGATTTCCTTATTGAGTTGTTTGTAATATATACACAGTCGGAGTGTGCCATATTTATTTTTCACAAAAATGATGGGTGCTCCCCACGGAGATACATTGGGTTGGATGTAGCCTTTGTCCATCATCTCCTTTAGTTGTAGCTTGAGCTCAACAAGATCTGGTGTGCTCATTCTGTATGGCATTCTAGATGTTGGTACCACTCCCAGTGTAAGTTCTATTGTGAAGTCAATATCCCTTCTCGGAGGTAGACCTGGTACTTCTTCTGGGAATATGTCCTTGTATTCTCTTAATATGGGGTGGTCCTATAGGTTTGGTTTGTTGTCTTCAATGGATTCCAATGCCTGTATTGCATATAAGGAACACCCTTTTCTTCAATACTTCCTCATTTGAAATGTCGATATTTGTCTCACTGAGACATGCTTCTGAATCCCTTGGAGGGTCATCTTTCTCCCTTCTTCGTTTACACATTCTAAAGTTTTATGATAACAATCCATTTTAGTTTTATGAGAAGCCAACTAGTCCATACCAATAAACAAGTCATAAGATCCCAAGGGAAGTATGTTAAGGCTCGCTTGGGTGGGAAATCCTCCCATGATGAATTGGCAGGATGGTATAGCCTCTGCCACCTTTATTTTGGTCCCAGTGGCTAGTTGTACCAACCATGGTTTAACATGTCTAATTGGTTGCAGTTTACACTTATTGACAGTCTGAGGGGATACATAACTCAAATTAGAACCTAGGTCAATTAAAATGGAAATTGGATGGTTGGCGATCATACCTTCCAGCTCCACTACTGAAGCTTGGTGGTTGGCTTGGTTATTGTTTAGGGATACATAGATTTGTGGCATGCTCCTAGCCACATCATTGATGGTGGTAGATTCTTGGATATTGTAGACCCCCTTACTATTTTGTTGTCTGTGTGGGCAGTCCCTCAATCTATGATTTTCTCCACAACCCCAGCATTTTAAGGGTTCCTTTTTTAGGTTATCGGTCTTTATGGGGGTTGTCTGAAAAGGCTTATTTCCACTTTGAGAGGGGAAAATTTTCTAAAATAAACTTCTAGCAGGAAGGCTCCCTCTAGACTCCTTTCCATAGTTCTTAAATCTTGAAGAGTTAAACCTTTTCTTCTAGAATCCTGAACTATTCTTTTTCTTCTAGTCCTCGTGGGGTCTTGTCTTACTCCCAAACTGTTCATAACAATACCTCGCCTTCTAGATAGCTTCTTATAAGGTCCTTGGTTCTTCGAACTCAATCCTATCTCGGTAGGTTTGAGCTAACCCACTAATGAACCGTTGCATTTTTTCTTTTTCATATTTTATGTAGGGTACATACCTCAGTAGTTCAAGGAATTTGTTGACAAATTCCTCTATGGTAAGCTGCCCCAGCTAGAGTTCATAGAATTCCTTGGTTTTCCCATCCACGTATTTTTCTGACAAATACTGCTTCCTGAAGTATTTCTCAAAATGTTTCCATGACAAGTCCTTCTCATGGATTCCTTTTACATTCCTAAGGTCTTCCCACCATATGGAAGCCTTTCCATTCAGGTTGAAGATGGATATTCAATCCTTCAAGTTTTCGGAGTAGTCATGGACTCTGAAATACTTATTTAAACCAAGAAGCCAAGATTTTTCCTCTTCTCCCTTCTTTATCTCTCCGTTGAAAGAGGGTGGTTTGGCCTTCTTGAACTCTTCAGGACCATGGGTTTTGGAACGCTTCCATTTCCTTCCTTTCTTCTGAGAATGTGAGCTAGCCCTACTACTAGAAGACCCTTCGGATTTGTCAGCTTCCTTTCCAGAGGACTCTCTCGATGAGTGTCCCATGCCTATAGGTTGGACCTTCTTCACGGTACTTCTCCCAGTAGGGTCACTTATGGAGTCATGTTTTTGAGTCTCAGGTGGAATCTGACCTCTCTTCTTGTGTCGTCGGTCTGCATGACTGGTTGTGGGTTCGTGCTGCAGTTTCCTCTGTATGACATATAAGCTCTATAGAAAGACTATGTTAATTTATGTTTGTTTCTCTTTTTCCTTTATCAATCTCTCATTGTCAGTCTTGAAACTCTATAGTTTGGCCCTGAGGCTTCTTACAGCTTCATCCAGATCTAGAGGGGTTTCCACCACCCTCCTTTCATTAGATTCCTCGTTTCTATTGTGGGAACGATCCCCCACTTCATGACACGTCATCATCCTTTAGTATTGGGGTATTCCCATGATTCACTGACTATTCAAGTGTTGCCAAAAACACTTAATAGTTAGCTAACAATTTATTAGTTCATGAACAATACAAAGTTTAATTTCTTAATGTACACACACAGTAGAAGGTTTCATTCCTTTCCTTAATAAAATTTTTAAATTAGACCTCTTATGAAAGAGGTAAGGTAGGGTGTCACTCTTTTGAAAGTACTCCAAATAGAGTTATTTAAGCGACTCGTTGACGATACCAAGAAGGCCAAGTGTTGTAACCGTGCTCTGATACCATTTTGTAACATACCCACAATGGCGAATAAAAATTTTCTCCTTTCTCAAGGGACAGAATCCATGAATTCCTACAGGGGCCTAGCGTAGGCTAGATCTTCCCTTATCCTGCTCAATGTTACCACTACCCTTGACCATAGGCTTAACCTAAATGACGCATCACGCTTTGCATCTTTATAACTTCTGATGCGAGGTGCCCCAACTCCTTCAACTCCCGAGTTCCGAAAGGGATTAACAACCATTAGATCCTTCCTTTGGCCTCTGTCCATGTGACCATTTACTACGACCTAGAGCGTAACTCTAAGGTGCGTCGAAACTTCGCATGTCACGAGTTCTTAGGACTTCCATTTTTTACTTTTCTACCCTGCGAGTCAGGGAAATGTTGAGATCTCACCACGTTCCCTCCTTAATGGACAACCGCGATTGAGTTGCAATTTCGCAGAAATCTACCTCTGATTTCCCGAGTCGTGAAATTTCGACAAGGTTAGATTTACGGTTCAACTTCCTCCTTTGATCAACGACTATGATTGTTTCCCCTTTTTCTTCAACGACCTTCGCATAGGACCATATGCGATGAACAAACACCAATAGTACAGGTGACTAGTATGGCACTTCAAAAATTCAACATTCGGGGTTCTTACTCACACAATCCATTTTCCCCGGTACACTAAACCCTGAAGCGAAGGATTCGATGTCCCATGTTTCCTATCACCAACGACTAGGATGAACTTCGGTATTTCGGACATCGGGAGTTTTGGTGTTACTAGACTTATATTCTCCCAAAGTGGTCAACACCGGGCTGACTACTTCGTAGGTCTGACAACCCATGACTTTTTTGCTACGAATCAGGACTTTGCGTTTCGGTATTTTTCGAGATAGCTTTCTCTGATCCTCTCGATTCCCAAATTCCCAAAATCCTCTCACGTCAGATCAACGGTCTACAATCCTCCTCTAATTCAATGACTGTGTTCAATTTCATGAGTTCGGACTTCGCGAGTTTCTACGACTCTTGCCTTTGAAATCCCCGATGTGCGAATCAACAAAATGTTGATCTTTCACCGCGTGTCCCTTTCGGTGGATGGCTCAGATCATGTCATGATTTCACATATCGTGAGTTCCTAGAGTTCTACCCTTTGACTTCTTTGATGTGCAAGTCAGTGAAACACAGATCGCTCACCAATCGTCCTTCCCAACACCAACAGTTTGGATAAACTCCCCTCTTTCCCTTGCAAATATTTCGAGGTTTAAATCCTCGAACTCTTGGATCTATTGCCATATGTCTACCTTGACGATGGACGGTCCTAATGATTTCAGAACATTGAGAATGACAAGGTCCATTCTCTTGTATACTTTCGAAGGGTTTAACCCTCATGTACCTTCTCTTAATCTAATCATTCAATACAGAAACTATTTAGAGGCATACAAAAACAAGCATGCAACCATTATTTATAATTTAGAGTTTAAAGCATAAAAACACTTATCAGAACCATAAAGCGTGAAGCAACTACCGAGAGAGGTGCTCATTTCCACCCAACCATAAGCTCAGTCACTCCCAATGGATTTATCACTGGCCACCCCCGAGCTTAGGCCATGATGCTTTGAGATTCAATCTCTTACTTCTAGCTCAACGGAAGTTAGGGAAGACGGTTACTCTCATTCTCCCTATACAAGAATAGACAAGGATGAAGGTTACTCTCCTTCTCCTGAATCAGTCTCCATTCCCATGATCGGAACTCAATTTCTCTCTTTCCATCCTTCCTCGGACCTAAGAGTTTCTTTCTCTCATCTCTTCCTTCTTCACAGGCATCTCCCTCTATCCACAACGCTTCCCTTATTTCCTCCCTCAGAAAGGTTGCCTATGGCTTAAATCCCCCCATTCGTGGTTAGTTCCGGAAGCCATATCAATGGGAAGTTTTCCCCATCCCTCATTAACTCTTGAGGAGGCCCTTCCCACCTACCAGTCTGACAGGAATTCATTCCTGGTCAGAGGGTTGTTCTGATCTGAGAAATATTAACTCCAACATGGTACTGGTTCGGTGGAGGTTATCGCAACCATTCCGGGTCCCCTCCACCACCTTTTCATTAGAAATCATGTTATTCCTTGGCACATCCCCTTCTCAGTAGTTATGCAACATGTTTCCATTATCAATTAAAATAATAGGATTTACATTCATCGACCTTTATACAAAGGTCCACCAAATTAAATATTCACACTTTGAAATTGTCATAGTTCCTGGACAATAATTTATATTTACAGACTGGTGGAAACATGGCATTACAAAGAGTACCCCTAGCATTGGTTGGGAGGTACTGGTGAAGTCTCTGTGATTGACAAGTGAAATAAGGAAGGAGCGCAATACATTGACATACTTCCTCAAATTTTCCATCTTCAATGTTCTGGTATTTTATTTATGGATTATTACATTGTAATAAGAGTAGAATTGTATATATGATTTGTTTAAAAATAATTGTAGAAAAAATTGTAATTTCTGTAATAAATTCACAATATCTTGGTAGAGCCTTTGTGAAAGCTAGAAATTCTTTTACTCTGTTTTGTTGTCATCCTTAGTTCATAACCCAAGATTTATAATTTAATTGTTCACTACCAAATTAAATGGAAGAATCGAAATTTCAAGAGTTTCCTTTGAATGCTGCCAAAATTTACTATACAACCCAGAAATCTAAACCTATTTTTATTTATCAATTAGTTTACAGACCCTTATGTCTAATATTGATTGTTTTAAATTTAGGAAAGTGAAATTTTGAAATTGGTTTTGGTTGTCGTGATTTGGTTGCATCTTTGGCTCTGTATCTAGTTTTAGATTTCAAAAACGAAATTCTAATCGTTAAATTGAACGTTGTCAAACTATGTTATAACCTTGAATTTCCAAATTCCTATGATTTGTTGCCTTTTTAAATTGCAAACTCTGTGCGCAGAAATTAATTAACTGTTGCACTTAAATTTTACTTTCCCAAATTACTTTCTCTATTGTGGTAACTGACGTATTAATTTCCGGACGTTGAATTTAGAGAATGTTTTGTTCTGTGTCAATTTATCTGCTTGTCCGAGTTAAGAAATTCGTGAGGTTTTTATAAAATCATTGGAAAGCCCATAATGTTATATTTTTCTTAATTGTTGTGTTTTAGTATTGTCTAGAACTATTTTTTTGGGGGGTCGTTGTAAACGAACTTGCAAACCCTGAGCAAAACTTGCAAAATTTCCTAATCTAACCATACCTGGACCGAACGCCTGCAGCTCCAACGTCTGCCCGCCCACAGCTCCAACGTCCAAAACACCACCCGTGCGCAAAAAACACCTCCCATCCACCCGCAACAAACAACAAACACCGCCCATAGCAAACACCAAACACTGCCCGTCCGCCCGCAACAAACAACAAAGACCAAACACCAACACTAATGTCCACCCGTAGAAAACACCAAACACCAACACTAACGTCCACCCGTAACAAACACCAAACACCAACACTAACAGGCATGAACTAACTAACAACTCACAAAAACTATTGCAGGTGCGATGTGCGGGTAAAATATAAACCTTTTTTCGGCCAAACTAATCTTTCGGCCGAAACGTTCTTTTGGCCGAACGATTATTTTGGCTGGAATATCTTTCCCTGAAAAGATGTTACTGGATGAAAAATATCCATCCAGCTAAAATTGTACACAAAAATCGAGGGCGTCGTCAGGGTGTCATTCGATTTGATGTTCAAAGGTTCGGCCAAAACATTTTTCGGCCAAAAAAAATAGGACTTTAGGTCTAAAAGAAAATTAGTTCAACCGAAAAAATGTCTTTCAGAATTTTGGAAACCCGATTGTCATGAAAGTGTTACCCACCTTCATAAATTCACACCATTATGGAAAAAAGAGGCCTCCATTCTAAGATTGGTAATATCAATTTTATGGTTAAGTTAATTTTTTAACCATAGTTCTTTCCTATGGGAATTTTTTTATGCACATTTCATATCTTTGTAATTGTCTACTACTAGGATTTTTTTCATTTGAGGGGCACCTTCAACCTTCTATTTAGTATTGTTTATGTATGTTTTTTAGTATGCATTTGGGAGGTCTATTATTTATGCTCAAGTTACTTTTCTAAGTTATATTATATCCTAGGGATCATGCTTGTATATCTCCATGCCTTATGTTGCTCCAATTACATTGCAATTAGCATGTGCATTTACCCTTTTAATTTGAAGTTTTTTTCTACATGCCCTAAATTCAAATTTGTTGAGTAGTTGTTACGTTGTTGCAAAATTGAGAACAT
>ML780978.1:336426-349337 GCA_009831015.1 Picea engelmannii | reverse complement strand
CAACAACATATCATCAAATCAATAAATATCATGGTAAATAAATCAACTCAAATAGCACACTCCCTGACTCAATCCAGAGTCCAAGGGTTCCGTCGATGCCTCTGCATCCTCCAGGTCAAAAACCCTGCACACTCAATAAAACTGAGTCGATAGCACCTGTTTATGTCAAAGAAGTAAAACATCATGTCATCTATCATAACACATCATCATCAAGGATAAATGTTTTATCATCATAAAAATCTATATCACTTGCGAGCAAGTGTCCTCAAAGAATAAGTTTTCTAAGTGCGCCAGAGCGAGATGTTACATACACCCCCTCTTGGTCTAAACTTCATCCCGAAGTTTCTCAGTATAAATGTTGGAATAAGTGTGTCACAGTATCATAAGTCTATCTATCAAACAAAAATGGAAATTGCTGGCGCATATCATATGTGTCCTCCCAGGTCACCGAGTGCGGACTATAACTGTCCCATTGGACCTTGACCTGATCTACCATTCGACATCGTAACTGTCGAACGCGATGATCTAAAATGTGGACTGGCTTAGCAGTGAGCGCTCCCTCGTCTGATACCTGCAAGGAACTCATGTCAATCACGTGTGTAGGATCACTAATATAATGTCTCAAAACAGATACATGAAAAACATCATGCATACGCCTCAAAGAATCAGGCAAGGCTAGTCGATAGGCCACGTGCCCCTTTCTCTCCAAAATCTCGAAAGGTCCCACAAACCTAGGAGAGAGTTTAGCTCCCTTTCCAAACTTGATCGAACTCTTATGCGGTTTAACCTGCAAGAAGACTCGATCACCGACCTCGTAACTACGGTTGACTCGGTGCGCATCGGCATAACTCTTCTGTCGATCCTATGCTTCTTTAATCCTTTGTCTTATGGTTTGCATTTTCTCTTCCATTTCTTGGATCACTTCTGGTCCCACCAGAACTCTATCCTCCAGCCGATCCCAACTCAAGGGCGTCCAACACGGTCGCCCATAAAGGAACTCAAAAGGTGCCATCTTAATCGTGCTCTGGTAACTGTTGTTATAAGAGAACTCTACTAGGGCCAAGAATTCCTCCCAACATTTTTGTTGGTCCATCACATACATGCACAACATGTCTTCCAAGGTTTGGTTCATACGTTCTGTTTGTCCATCCGTCTCTGGGTGATACGCAGTACTAAAGTTAAGTTGGGTTCCCAAGGCCTCTTGGAAACTAGTCCAAAATCGTCCAGTAAACATCGATCCTTGATCGGATATAATCTTTTTAGGCACGCCATGCAGCCTCACAATCTCACTGATGAAAACTCTCGCTATGTCAAGTGCCTGATACGTCATACGCACAGGAATAAAGTGAGAACTCTTCATCAGAGTGTCTACTACTACAAAAATCGAGTCGTGTCTCCTTGCCGTCAGTGGCAATCCAACAATAAAATCCATCGAAATAACTTCCCATTTACATTCTGGAAGGGCATGTGGTTGAAGTAATCCTATCGGGTGTCTATGTTCATCCTTTACCTACTGACACTCGAGACATCTAGCCACAAAGTTGACTATGTCAGCCTTCATTCCATTCCATAAGAATAAGGGTTTAAGGTCTGCCCTCATCTTCGTGACTCCTGGGTGAGCCATGTAAACTGCTCTATGAGCCTCGCTTAGGATCAACATCCTCAACTCGTCGTTTGGCGGTACATAAATCCAACCTCTAAACCTCAATAACCCATCGCTATCAAAAGAAAATCCCTCATATCGTGGTACCATCATTGTGTTTTGTCCGAAAAAATCCTTGACTTGTACCAGTCATCGACACGCTGTAAAGTGAGAATCTTCTCACATAGATTCGTCCGAAGAGGCTACACTAAAAATATGCATGGCCTCCGAATCAAAGCATCCGCCACTCGGTTCACTGTTCCCTTTATGTAAGTAATCTCGAAGTCGTACTCGCTAAGCAATTCCAACCAACGCCGTTGTCGCGCGTTCAGGTCGCTTTGCGTAAAAATGAGTTGTAGTCCACAATGATCAGTCCTTAATTCAAATTTTCATCCAACAAGGTAGTGTCTCCAAACCTTCAAGGCATATACGATGGATAATAACTCCAAATCGTGCATCGCATAGTTCTCCTCATGCCTTCTCAGTTTCCTCGAAATGTAAGAAATCACTCTTCTGTCTTGCGTCAAGACTTCGCCTAAACCTTCCTTGGATGCGTCAGTGCATACCAAGAAGTCTACGTCCATGTCAGGGACCTTTAGTATCGGCACTGTTGTCAAGAACTCTTTAAGCCTTCGAAATGCTTCCGCGCATTTATCAGTCCAAACAAACTTCTTGTTTTTCTTCTGCAATTTCGTGATCGGATTTTCTATCTTCGAAAATCCCTCGACAAACCGTCGATAGTATCCTGCTAAACCCATAAAGCTATGCACTTCTGTGACATTCGTCGACGCAGGACATTCCATAATAGCCTCAACCTTGGCTGGATCCACGGCGATACCTTCGCCGAATATGACATGCCCTAAGTAGTGAATCCTTGATTGATAAAAAGAGCATTTGGACAACTTCCCAAACAATTTGTGCTCCCTCAAACACTGTAGTACCAAGCACAAGTGCTCATCATCCTCCTCTATCGTCCGAGAGTAGATCAAAATATCGTCAATGAATACTTGGACGAACTTGTCCAAGTACTCGCGGAACACCCCGTTCATCAAAATCATGAATACCCCTGGGGAATTTGTCAATCCAAACGGTAAAATAGTAAACTCGTAATGTCCAAATCTTGTCTTAAAGGCGGTCTTAGGGACGTCTTCCTCCTTGATCCGTAACTGGTGATACCTTGATCGCGAATGGATCTTGGAGAACACCGTCGCACCCTTCATTTGATAAAACAGATCGTCAATTCTTGGTAAGGGATACTGATTCTTGATCGTAGCCTTGTTCAGTTGACGGTAGTCAATGCAAAGCCTCCACGATCCATCCTTCTTTCGAATGAAAATAACCGGTGCACCCCACGGTGAAACACTAGGACATATCAGTCCCAGGTCCAGCAACTCCTTCAGTTGCATTTTCAACTCTTGCAACTCCGGGGTCGACATCCGATAAGGAGTTCTTGCTATCGGTTCGGTTCCCGGTTTCAGGTCTATAGTAAACTCCAATTTTCTTTCTGGCGGCATCCTAGGAAACTCCTCTGGAAATACGTCCGCAAACTCCTTCACCACCGGAAGGTGTTCTAGAACTTCTGGTACTCCCTTTTCATTTAGCGCAAGGATCGCATAAAACTTGTACCCCTTGCGAATACTCTTCCGTAACTATAAGGAAGAGACGAACCTCAGGGATACTCCCTGGTTCCATCCTACAATCACCTGTCTATGTTCTTCATCATCGACCAAGCTCAACCTCTTCATCTTACAGTTGAGTATCGCCTCATGCGATTCCAACCAATCCATACCAATCATGACGTCATAAGATCCTAATATTGTGAAGTACAAGTTGACCCTCGTGACAAACTCTCCCAGGTTAAGGGCACAGCCCGTAACCTTTCCTCCAACCTTCTGTTTATCTCCAGAAGCCATCTCTACGAAGCTAAACTCGTGTCGTTTGACTACCTTTACCTTAATCCTTTTTAGCGCTGCACTAGAAATGAAACTCTCAGTAGCACCTGGGTCTATCAAAATACTAAGGGTCTGGTCAGTGACAGTACTTTTCATCTCAAGCACAGTCGACTGGTGCTCTGCCTGGTGGTTATTCACCGCTGCATGTATCCGATGGGTTTTGCCCATATCTCCCATGGTAGCGGGTCCGGCTGATCCAGATTCCCTGGTCCTCTCCACTGGATAGTCGCACTGGTAGTGTGGCTCCCCACACCTCCAACACCCCTTCTTCGACCCAGTAGTCCTCGTACCCAAAGCAGAAGATGATTTCCCACCAGCCTGAAACCCTGGTCTGTTCTGCTGAACAAGCCTAAATTGTTGTTGTTGCGGGTGACACTGCTGCTGGTGCTATGGTCCTCGATAAGGTGTCTGCTACTTAGGCGACGGTCGTCGAGGTGTAGTGTACGTGGATCCCCTCTGGAAGCTGCGATATCCCGGTGTATGTCTCACTGGTGTCTGGTGCTGCAGTGTTCCAGATGAACCCTGCCCTGCTGGTCTCACTGGAGTCCTGGTCTGACCCCCGCTGATAAGCTCCTCCTATGCTATGAGGGCCTTTTGGACAATGTCATGCAAGGTTTGAGGCATCAAGATCCTAACCTTTGCACGCAGGTTTCCGTTAAGGCCAAACATGAACCGGTTGACCTTGAGCTTCTCAATGTTTAGGTGCGGAGCATACCGTAGCAGCTCCATAAAACGTGCCTCGTACTCGGGCACCGTACGACCTCCCTGTCGTAATGCGTTGAACTCATTGAGATGATGCTGAATGAATTCCTCTGAAAGGTACCTCTCTCGAAACCGTTCCTCGAACAGTTCCCATGGCACGTCTTCAACGACCATGTTCAGCTGCGACATGAGCGTCTTCCACCATAGAAGAGTGCTCACCTTCAGTTGAAAGACTGCCATGCAGACCTTCATGTTGGAGGTATAATCGCGAAGTGCGAAGCACATCACCATATTCTCCAACCATGCCTCGGCGGCTGCGCCGTCCGGGGCACCAAAGAACTCGGGAAATTTTACCTTCTCGAGTTCACGGTGAATGCTACCTGTAACGGCCGGTGCGCACGGTGGAACCTCAGCAGGTGTCGGTGCCCTGGCCTCATCTCTATCCAATTGGCTAATCAACGCCTCAGACATGCGCTGAAAATATCTCATCATCCCCACGAGATCGCCAACTGCTATTTTCTCCTGTCCGAGAACATGCTCGCCTCCCTGGGGGTTAGACCCCTCAGGCATGGATGCTACTGGAGGCATCACGCCTCCTCCCCTAGCACCCCATCGTCTGCCTCCGCGACATCCTATAACCATGATTACCTTCACGCACACAATCAACTCGATCAGAAACTGTATAATCAATCTAATCATGTCAATGAAATCCATAGTGAATATCAAGTCGCGAGTCAAACCCGCTCTGATACCATATGTAACGACCTCCTCGTTACGACAACAACTCTGTTAACAGGTGCACTTTTTTTTGTTTTTGTTAAGGTGTGTGCGCGCATGTAGAAGTAACAGACACACTTGACTCTACGTCACCATTCGACAACCAACAAGATGCAACCACGATGTTCATCACAAGAAGACTGAAGGCACACAACGAGTAACAACAAGCAATAAAGGACCATAGACATAAGGCACACAACGCAAACATTTAATGACATACTGGGTTATGCACAGTACGAACACAGAGGGAAGAATCCATAGTAGTAGATCTTACTATTTCTTCACAGGAAAGCAGGGCGTTTAATCTTAGTTCGCTGCTCCAGAGAGAGAGAAGGTCAGATAGGCTCCTGGCCGACTGCTCAGGCAGAAAATAATAATCTCTGTCAGGTGTGTCGCAAGAGTGGAAACCCTGCCTTTAAAGGGCCCAAGACTCTTGATATGACACTAGATTCGTTACACAAAAATCAATCAATAATAAGTAAAACTGACTACCCCTCCATCCTACCCTGCAATGGTTAGGACCTCCAAGACACATAAGCAACGCTCAAGCCTAGGTTCCCATCGATTTTAACCATTTAATGTCTTAGGGCTGGCGACTGTTCTGAGGAACATGGAGGTATCTACATCCCGCCCGACACAAGCAGACCACGCAATGCAAGACAACCGAGTACTACAAAATCAAGGACAACCACGACCTCTACGGGAGATGCAAATCAGAAGGATTTCGACATCGACCAACCACTACTGAGACTCAATGACCTTAATCATAGACCAATTACTCCATTTGTTTTCATTAAGCAACGAGTTACCATCCCAGTCTTAAATAATGTGCATTAACTGAATTACCATAACATCACCATAACATAATCATATCATCGCCTTCTATATCACAATATCATTGCAATTAACTAATGATGTCGTTACCCTTGTTGTGATTAAAACAACGGATCTACTAGGAACCTGTCCATAATAACCATGTAAAAGATAGCATTGTAAATTGAACTAAGGATTTCTTTTCATTACAACATTATAATAAAATAATCGCGATTAACTCGTTAAATTCAAAATCATTGGGAACATATGGCAGATTGAATTTTAAAGATTTTCTTCATTGCAACTCATCCTTTATTCAGCTGGAAATCATATTATTTTAATAAAATAGCATTGTTCTTTAACCAATATTGACTTTCCATTACCACGACATTTCAATTAGAACAATCGACGATTAACCTAATCAATTAAAATCAAAGGGAAACCTATTGTAAATTGTTTAATAGCAATCCAATTTACATGAAGTTCCATTACTAACGCAATCCTCAAATAATTGTACATCCACATTTACCATATCATAATGACTCAATGCGCTTATTTTAGGACATTATATAATCTGCTACTGATGATAATTAGTTGTCATCCCCACCATGGAATATCACCCATTTTTCGTTTTACATGGTAATAACAATACCATGACCATACATTACCCCTGATATTTTATTTATCAACTACATTAACCTTACCATTTACGATAACCACATTAACCTTAACCGTTCCATAACCATGAGGTTTAATATTAAACAATTCATTAAATAATCGTTACATAATCATGACCATTAATCATTTTACATAATCATTACATCCAATAGCATATATAAATGTCAAGATTTTTCGGAAGGGAAAAGCGGAATTATTCAAATAACAATAAAATAATAAAAACAAGACAGCTGTAATAAACCATGCCTGTTGTAAATTTAATCACAAGTTCCATGGAAGGCCAAAATTTCGCCAAGATGCAAAAATTGATAGGTTCTCATGCCGGCAATAGACAAGATGGCTGGAATCATTAATTCAAGTTAATTAAGAAGATAAAGGGTCATGGATTATATCCCCTTTTTTATCTGAAATGTCTACAAAGGAAAAAGGGCAACTCGGAAACAGGTATCACGGAGCTCGCGGTGGAGTGGGCATGTCAGGAATCAATTAAATCCGCGTGGCAAGGAAACTCCGTATCTTATTCTTGAGCAGATAAACGAAAGGTAAGGACACAACCAAAAACAATTTCCCGGATGGATGGATGGATGCCCAATCTGAAATAGAAACGTTTAAATCTGATGGATTCCCAGTCTGAAATAAAAACGTGCCCTAACACATAAACACACACACTGTATTACATAGATAAACACGCAACACTGGAATACACCAACACTATATACATAAACATGCAACAACTGTAATACGCAAACACGCAACACTGTAATATGTTTAAACACACCCAGTCTGTGATACGTTCGAATCTCTTTCTTGCTTGTGGAGTTAGGGAGTATTCCTATCAATAAAACGCCCCAGTCACAATGGAGATGCCCACATTCTATGAAAACGCCAACAAAATATAAAACGCAGACCACAATGGAACACCCACATTCACTGAAAATGCCAGCAATAAAACAAAATACCACAGAACTTGAATCTTCCCACAGAAGAATAAAAACCGTAGAACATGAATTTGCCCACAAAAATTATAAAAAGCCACGGAAATTGAGTTTTCCCACAGAGAAACAAAAACCATAGAAATTGTGTTTTCCCACAGAGAAATAAAAAAATAAACAAATCTCGTGCATAGAGTAAGCAATCCAATTTAAAATGATGGATTAGAAGGTGTGAAATATATACGCAAAAAGACCCCACCACCACCAGTGATACAAGGAATTTTGCAAGGGAAAAACATATAGCAGCACAGACATATATGGGAAAAATATATTGGCAGTGCAACATCTATGGGAAAAATGTGTTGGCAGCACAACACAGAAAGTCATTCCAGAAACCGATTCGAACAATTTTATTCAGTAAGGTTTAGTCATAACCTTACGTCAAACTCGAGTATGGTAAGGGAACTATTTCAGGGGCAAATGGACTCAAATACAACACAATAATTATGCCAACATGACTAACTTCAGAGATAAAGTCTTGAATAATAATAATAACTTTTTTTTACCATGCATGCTAACTATCACTGTGGTCGTCATTGGCAGTAAAATTATACAGCAATAAAATTACAGCGAAGAATTACATCCAAGCATCTACTCTACCAAATAATGCGCGTACCTTTTCCCTTTCGACCGCCTCGATTGATTTCCATGCCACGATTGATGTCCCGCGCTCCTTGCCACTCCTTCTTGCCGACCATAGCGACCTCACCGGTACCTCCCAGCCAATCGCTAGGGGTACTCTGCTTCCCCCTTAGCCCCCTGAGCCGCAAAGGGGCCACACAAATTCCAGAAGATAAGTCTATCTTCTCAGCTCGCCTCGCAAGGCTGAGCTACCACTCCAATCCGAGCTGAGAAAAACCCAACTCCTCACAAGCAATTAGTCAAGCCACAATCCGGCAGCGTAACGTTACACTAATCGTTCCTTCCCTTCTTCCTCATATTCCCCTTCTTTTATAGAAATTTGAGACCCACCTACTTTCCCTAAATCATTATTAATTTAAGTTTTAATGACAATCCTCTAAATATTCTCTGTCGTCCAAGTGTCACTCATCCCCCACGTTTCTCCAAAATTATTTTCTTTTAAAAAATTTAAAAGACTCATTTCCCTCACCCACCTAGAGTCGCTCCTAAAATTACTCCTAGGTGTTCCTAGATCCCCTTACATGCTTTTAATAACTTTCCCTAAAATGAAGTTGCTAAATTTAGTTCATTTTAGAAAGCCCTTAATTGTTGATTCCTTTTTTCTTTTTACTCTATGTCCCCTACTTTCCTTTATTATGTTTCCTTTATTACAAGTTTCCCTATTTCTATTATTTATTCCTTTCTTTTTTTTTTAAACCAAAAAGATAGATGCGCTAATTAATCCTTTCATTATATTTTTAAATTCATAACTTTTATACTCTCACACGTTATTTAATTTTTATTCCTTTTTACAATTAAAACCATGGATTTTAATTAATTTATCCCTCTCTTCACTTTACCCCCTTTAATTTTAAGAAGACTTTAACTAACACTTAGGAGGGTTTTAGTTTACGCCCTTATGTTTATTTTTGTAGGGTCCTTTCTTAAGGCTAATCAAAATTTTATCTTAGAGATGTTTTAAATTTAGGTTTAGATTTGAACTGGGCGACAATTAATTAGGGGAGTCGTTTTGAGAATTTCTTAAGGCATTAAGGTCTTAGGGTTATCTAGGTTTGTCTCATCATCATCATCAATGCGACATGCCCTTCAGGACGCACTACGTGCTCCAAGGGTGCCACTCGCCTCGTTTGTTTCTATTGTGCGACGTGCCCTTCAGGATGCACCACGTGCTCCAAGGGTGCCACTCGCCAACTTGTGTTTCTTTTGCGTGACGCACCCTTCAGGATGCACCACGTGCTCCAAGGGTGCCACTCGCCGACTTGACTGATTGGTAGACATCTATAACCCCTAGAGTCAACACTCCGCTAGGTGAACTTGTGGGAGACTAAGGGCTCTAAGGAATAAGGCCCCTTCCTTATTGCGTGCCCCTTAGAATCATCGTGAGTGACTGTTGCAGTCTGCCCTCACAACATCATGGATCCTCTTGAACTAGGTGATCGTTAACCTACAGTTCGAGCCACGGCGGGAGTGCTAGTAGGCTGTGGCAGGGCTGCTGTCCACACCTCTCCCTCAACCTCTCTGGAAATCGTGTGTGGTCCCTTTACTCCATATGTGAGTCTGGTTGACAAGCTATCGTCAGCCTGCATCATCAACCATCATGTCAGAACATGTCAACAACATATCATCAATTCAATAAATATCATGGTAAATAAATCAACTCAAATAGCACACTCCCTGACTCAATCTGGAGTCCAAGTGTTCCGTCGATGCCTCTGCATCCTCTAGGTCAAAAACCTTGCACACTCAATCAAACTGAGTCAATAGCACCTGTTTATGTCAAAGAAGTAAAACATCATGTCATCTATCATAACGCATCATCATCAAGGATAAATGTTTTATCATCATAAAAATCCAGATCACTTGCGAGCAAGTGTCCTCAAAGAATAAGTTTTCTAAGTGCGCCAGAGTGGGATGTTACAATAGTACAATTTTTATCTACAATGAAGGAAATATTGATGTGCTACTACGTCATTGACATAATCATCATATTATGACTTTCCCATGCTATTATCCATTTAAAAGTACCATGGGAGCCTTTGAAGAGTATTGTGTATTATGCTACTTCAAAATATGTAAATAATGGTTACACACATTCCTTATTTATAGGAATTTCAAGATGAGATTGCACTAAATGTAAGTAAATACAAGATGAAGGTGGAGATACCACATAAGGTGAGCTCTCACCTAAATGCATTTAAAAACACAACTAAAACGTTGACTTGCCTCATTACATAAATCAAAAGGTGCACATGATGTGCACATTGTTGTTTATACGTTTTTCACATGCACAATAACCATGGGAAAAATACCATGAACCTAAACTTTAATTTTTCAAATATTTTATTAATTTATATTATTCAACTATTGTAATTTATCAAATTTATTTAATGAATTTTAAAATATTAAATATAAAGTGTTGGCAAATATATAACAGAAGGCGAATGGAAAATATTTAACAGACAACAAATGCTTGTCATTGATGGAAAGTACAACAATGAAGATGGCATGAGTAAAAGAAGTTTGTAATTGACAGGCAAATATAAGATAAGTTCAGGAAGATCGAATGATCGAAGGCAGCGCAAAATTGATCGAATGATCGAAGGCCCGTAAAGTTTGAGAAGCATTTTTGATCGATGGATGTCATTCAAAATTCCTGAAAGAATGAGGGCCATCAGATCTGAATGTAGACAAGAAGAGCGTTGAAGAGGAGGATAGATCTCAGATGTTAGATCCAAGCGTAGGACCCGACCATCGTTGGATCAAGGAGAACCTTCACGCCTTTTAAAGTATAACAAGGAGAAGCGGGCGTACAAAATTCCGAAAGAAGGAGGACCGTCCATTTACGGGTAGGACACATGGGGATAGATCGTCATTTCGCTGACTGGAGAGTGAAAGGAATAGGGTTCCCTAACCTTTCGAAATTGCGATTTAATCTGAGCCGTCAGATCAAGGTTGAATCTGGACCGTTGATTCCAGTCCATGTCGAAGTTTTGGGGATCGAGAGTTGGAGATGTCAAAGATTATTAACATCAGGAATCCTGATATCGCGATATGCGAAATTGCGATTTAATCTAAGCCTTCAGATCAAGGTTGAATCTGGACCGTTGATTCCAGTCCATGTCGGAGTTTCGGGGATAGAGAGTTGGAGATGTCAAAGATTATTAACATCAGGAATCCCGATATCGCGATATGCAAAATCGTGATTTAATCTGAGCCGTCGGATCAAGGTTAAATCTGGACCATTGATTCCAGTCCATGTCGGAGTTTCAGGGATCGAGAGTTGGATATGTCAAAGATTATTAACATCAGAAATCTCGATATCGCGATATACAAAATCATGATTTAATCTGAGCCGTCAGATCAAGGTTGAATCTAGACCGTTGATTCCAGTCCATGTCGGAGTTTCGGGGATAAAGTGTTGGAGATGTCAAAGATTATTAACAACATGAATCCTGATATCGCGATATGTGAAATCACGATTTAATCTGAGTCGTCAGATCAAGATGTGATCTAGACTGTTGATCTGACTCCATTACGGAGTTTCGTGGATCGGGACTTTGAAGTGACAAAAACATTGAACTTCAAGAATGTTGAAATTGCAATATGCGAAATCGTGATTCAATATTAATCGTTGAATCAAGATCAGATCTAAACCGTTGATCTAACTCCATATCAGAGTTTCGCGAATAGCGACATGGAGAGGCAAATAAAACAATGCAACAAGAATGTTGAAATCGCGATATGCGAAATCATGATTCAATTGCAGCCGTTGAATCAAGATCATATCTGGACCATGGAATCATAGTACATGTGGCAAGCGATCGAAATTTCGCTGACTTGGGGTCAATGGAGCATAGTGTTGAAATTCACAAAATGAGAAATCACGAAAGTGCTTTATGCATAAGCACGTGGTCATAGCCATTGATCACATTGATGGAAGATGGAGGTAGAAGCTAGAGGTGCTAAGCTTGGCCACATAAATGTCGAAATGAATGCAAGATCTCATGAAGCCAATCCAACGGTGCAGGTGAATTTGAACAAAGATCGAAGGGTTACTATTCTCTCTCACAGTTAACTCCTCAGTTACGAATCTCTTAGCGAAATGAACTCATGAATGCCAATCAATTGGGTTTCAGTTGCTTGGACAATTGTCTTTCTTTTGCCTAAGGAAATGCAAAGTTCAACCACCGTGGATGGGTAAAATAAAATAAAATGAGACAGACTGTGTGGAGCTGGTTGTTCTGTATGAAAAATGAATGAAACTGTAAGAAAGGAAAAATCATAGAATGTGCTATGTGAGATTGAAAATATGCACAATGTGAGACGAAACTGAGAGAATAGTAAAAGATGATGAAGAGAAGCAAAAGCAGAGAGAATGATAGAACAAGTTGATGCAGAGAAAACCTGCTGAATAGACAAAGGAAGAGAAGAATAACATAGCAGTTAGTAGAAGACCAGATTTACAGAATAAAGAAATATTGGTAAGAATTGATTTATCTGCGTAGCTGACTGTTTATTTATTCATAAATATTCTAGGGAGGTTGGGAGGTGCTCGAGAGGAATGTTGTCCTTAGATGTTCAAGTGAGATCTTGAACACAAGAAGTTGTAGCTTCCATCTGGTTGCAGCCAGAGAAACCAGGGTGGCAGGGTGGTGCAAGGGAGAACAAGTGTTCTCTGTTATACAGGTTGGAGCCTGTGTAACTGGAAGTTGG